>CM029391.1:62889-99067 GCA_017165825.1 Hepsetus odoe
TATATATATATATATATATATATATATATATATATATATATATATATATATATATATATATATATATATGTGTATGTATGTATAATATATATAATACACAACACTAGTATACATATATACTATATATACAATACTAATACACACATATATATAACATAAATAATACTAATACGCACACTATGTATATAACACTAATACACACACTATATACAGCACTGTGCAAAAGTTTTAGGCAGGTGTGTAAAATGCTGTAAACAGAATTCTTTCAGAAATGGAAGTGTTCATTTATTTTCATCAATCAACAAAATGCAGTGAATGAACAAAAGAGAATCTAAATCAGATCAACATTTGGTGTGACCACCCTTTGCCTTCAAAACAGCATCAATTCTTCTAGGTACACTCGCACGCAGTTTTTGAAGGAACTCTGCCGGTCGGTCGTTCCAAACATGACTGTGTTTCTCCTCCGTGTGATGTTGATGATCATAGATCACCGACTATAATCCTATAGAATCCCCGACTTTGTGCAAGTGTTCCTAGAAGATGGTGTTGGTGGTCCAGTGGTAGGATACTTGTCTATGGACCTGTGGCTCAAGAGGTCCCAGGTTGGAATCCCACCTCTAGCACTACCACCACTGGGTCCCTGAGCAAGACCCTTAAGCCTGAGTGTCTCCAGGGGGGACTGTCCCTGTAGTTAGGACATGGAAGTCGCTCTGGATAAGAGCGTCTGCTAAATGCCGTAAATGTAAATGTAGAAGAACTGATGCTGCTCTGAAGGTAAAAGGTAGTAACACCAAATATTGATCTGATTTAGATTTTTCTTTTGTTCGCTCACTTTGCATTTTGTAAATTGATCAAAATAAACAAAAAAAAACTTTTGCACAGTACTGTATATACACACTAGATATACAAAACTAACACACAGAGTTTGTGGTGTGTCTGTTTGTTTAGTTTTTCGTGTGAATCTTCTTCCACAGACCAGTTAAGAGGGACGACAGCCTGTGTTTTGTCTTCTTTATTCTTTTGTATTTGTCCCCCTGACGTCTCCGAACCATGTTTGGACCCCTTTCGGTTCTAGAAGGTGTCTCTTCTCTGATAAACGGTCCTGTGCAAAAGTCTTTGTTTCGTCCGGGAATTGTTAGTGCAAAAATAACATTCTGACCCCGTCAAACTGTCCTTTCTTTGGCGTGTTGAAGATTAAAGGAAAGAAATGGAAACATTTTAGTTTAAGATAAAAGGTTCTAGATAAAGGGGTTCCAACCACTCGTTCGCGTTCAGCCTCAGCAGTACAAACAACCCCCACGTTTGCAAAACCGAAACCTGGAACTTTGACTGCACGTCTCGCCTGCAAGTGACAACTCATGACATTTCACCGGGTTGCCAAATATAGACCTGAACAATTATTCATTTTTCATATCTGCACTGAGAACCATACCCTACATTATTTAATTATCCAATAATAATGATTTTATTCTTCTTCTTCATTCAAATCCTGCCTCCTGGCACTTTTATATTTAGTTCTCCGGTTTAGAAAGATAAAAGTGCTTTGGGCAAGGGTTTCAATTAGATTTAAAGAATATGGCCACTTTCAAACTGCAGGAAAAATACCGCTTAAAATAAAATCACAGAACTAAACGAGTTGTTCCGTCGCAGAAACGCAGCAAAAAACATGTAGAAACGGTGCTTTTTCACGGGAGGCCGAACTTTGTACGTACTTTAGTTCCAAGTGATGTTTATCTTCGCCTTAACATCACTGATTGGCTACAAAGTGGAAAATTGCATTTTGGGGAACTTGTGCTGCAACACAAGCGTTTTTAACGCAGGTTTTTCTTAAAACTCAAAACTCTTCGCAGAGTCGAGCGCCTTGGCTCCAGCTTTCGGCTCACGGTGGTTCAAATTAGTCAGCGCTCGTCGTACGAAAGCGCTCCGTCCGCATTTCTTCGTCCCCTCTAGCTGAACGAAAACTCCCCCACAGCTCATCAACCACTGACCTACTTTTCTCCTTTAAAATGAACAACCTTGGTGTGACGTCTTCTCCCTCCGTGTCCTTCACTCTTTCAGAGCAACCCGGGAAGCCCCTACAACCTGGCCTACAAGTACAACTTCGAGTACGCCGTCATCTTCAACATCGTCCTGTGGCTGATGGTCATCCTGGCCCTGGCCGTCATCGCCATCGCCTACAACCTGTGGAACATGGACCCCGGCTACGACAGCATCATCTACAGGATGACCAATCAGAAGATCCGGATGGACTAACCCTCTCGCGTCCCCTGCTCTGATGTCCCGTGTGTGTGAATTTCTCACTGCTGTAGTTCAGATCAATCCTCGGTGTGTGTGTGTGTGTGTGTGTGTGTGTGTGAGATGCCTGTCTGTCACATCGAACTGTAAATGTCAAATATCAATATCTGAAGATTATTTATTGTTGGAAGAGTTGATTAAAGCGCGGATTATTTCAACCCCCTAAATTAGAAATATTTTAGCATTATTATAATTATTATTATTATTATTATTAAGCTGGAGATTATTAAAGGTAGCTACTCTCCTGCTGCTGTGCTGAGGTTCGGAACATCTACGTTAAAAGTAAATATAATGTCCTCAATTAAGGATGGACATTAAAATATGTACATATGGAAAAAATCCTTACATTAATATTTTTATTATTTAAGTTTAAATCTTCAAAAAAAACCTTAAGTAGCTTCTCTTTTGGCACATTGATAGAATATGATGCTCAATAACCACATTTTTTGAAATAACTAAACTCAAACGGTGTTCGAGCCTGGAGGAATGACGAATAAGGGCAGTGAAATTAAAGTTATATTCAGTTTTTATCAAATAATGTTGTAGATAAGCTCCTCCGAGCGTTGACGAACTCCTCGGCTGGTGCTGACGGGTGAGGGAAGATCCCTCGTAAGTCCAGCCTGGTGTTAGCGGGTGGGCTGGGGTGGGGGGTGTACGGGCCTTCGTGATTCTCCGTTTCGTGATTTTTGGGTCGTGCTGTCGTCTCGTGTTCGCTGATCGGTCTGCGGGTTGAACCCCGGCTGAATTTATCCTGTTTATTCCTGATTCACGCATCATTCCCATGCACGGTACCAGTGTTGCTGATGTAGAAAATTCTCCAGAGCGACCTTTGTGAACGAAATAAAGTTCGTCTCTAATAAAAGAGGGGTTTGGTTTTATTCGAGCGAATGGGTGAACAAGTTTAGAACTGAGGCAGCAGCAGGCCCGCGGGCGAGCGCTCAGCTAAAAGCGTTTTTTGTGGCTGTGCTGTTTGCTCGTCTGGCCTTTTTAAGATCCTCTCGAAAGCGCTGATGCTGTTCAGCAACGAAAACGTCACGGCCTGTTTTTCGACTCTGGCCACGAGGTCACAGAAATGGCTTTTATTCTGGAGGAGGAACTGTGCCCCACATAGCCCAGCAGGAATTTAAGCTAAATTGTTGCATAATCGCGGTCTGGAAATAAAATGTGCCAAGTCACCCGCCACAGGCGGTGGTGTTTATTTCCTCTTCACATCATCACATTTTCTACACTCATGATTTTGACCACGTTTTACAGCAGGAAGCTTATTTAACAACCTCAAGTTTGAGGGCTTGTGATGCTCCTGATGGCAAAACAGGCAAATGGACACATTGCACTACAACATGACATTACAGCATGTGTCAAAAACTCTTACCTAGCTTTGGTGTGGTTTTTAGGGACCAGACCCAAGGATCGGAAGGTTACCCTGAGGTACCCTTGAGCAAGGTTCACTGCTCCCCACGCACTGGATAGGGCTGGCAGCTGCTCCACGGTGAACATTTGGTTTTGATGTAACAATAACTTTCACTTTCACTTTGTTGCCACTCTGAAGCAACTTGGAGTCAAGAGAGAATCTTGTTCTGAGGCTCTAATGGTGCTGAAGGTTCAGGCTTGAACCTACACCACCCCGGACCCTACTGCACCCTACAGAAAGTAGCCCCCTCGAGTCTCCGCTGTGATTCAGTGAAACACCCAGCCGACCATAAAGTATGTAGGAAAAAAAAAAAAAGTCCCATGATGTTTGGCTCCACCACACTAATCACACTTCCTCCGATGCTCCTCACAGCTCAGGTTCTTGCAAGCAAACCTCACTGCAGGCTGAAAGAGGTGTCAAAACCACAAGACGAGCGCTTCCAGATTCTTTGGGCCGCCTTTGCTGGAAGGCTTGCCTAGCTGTAAATCCCAGTGCAGGACAGGAGAGATGAGCCTGGCCCCTCAGGTGCCCCGCTGAGGTTTGGGGTACTGGAGCAGGACGTAAGTGCTGTTCACATTGTTGTTGCCGCTGACTGATGTGGGCAGCTCGATCTCTTCATACTGCAAGAATGAGAGAATTGCTTAAGTGAGATCTTGCCACCAAACTCTCAAATGTGGCCTGTTGACCAAGACTGAAAAAAAGATCAGTATCTGAGATTTTCTCGATTGGTGATTTGCTCGCTTGCCTTGGTGGCTTTCAGATGTAGGCAGGATGTGTAGTGTTAATGGCCAGACTTTAATCAGGGGCTTTGCAAGTAGAACGATGACTAATATTACCCATGATCACATCAAAGGCCCCCAGAATGCCTACCTGTGCACCGTCGTGGCCTTGTTGCTCTTCAAGATTAGAATCTGGATACTGTGGGTGGAGGTTTGAAGTCCTTTTGCAGATGTGAACAATCACACCTAAAATCACTTTGAGAAAGAAAACACACTGATAAGGCTTTGCAACTGCTGCATCCATTAACTCCTTACAAGCTTGTGGTCTCTGCTCGGCTTGTGGTCTCTGCTCGTGTTTAGGCGCAATGCCACTTGAGCAGATGGTCATGGCTTTGAGCCACAGAGCAGTGGGTTGCCCTGAAGTTCCCCTAAGTGAGGTTCCGTCCCCATCACTGCTCCCCGGGTGCCACATATGGAGAGCGTGTGTGGGTTAAATGCAGAGGACGCATTTTAGATCACTGCACGCCGTGCTCACAATGACAAATAGTCACTTTCACTTCTTTCTCAAGTCATGGTTTTTGGCTTTATGTTTATACTTACATAAATAATGCTCAGTCATTTTCTAAATGAATTAGAAATGATGTGTAAGATATTACCTAATACATTTTGCATGGGGAAATGATCAATACCATCAAAACTATGCCGCATGTTCAGAAAGTTGCATGCCACCCACCTAAAACCACACAAACTTTCGCAGAGGCTTTTTCCAACAAGCAGCCACTGCTGTTACACTTTCGGGGCGGAACCGATGTTGGAAGCCGTTATGATTGAGACACACTCGTCTTAATTAGTCTGTCTAATTGTTAATGTGGGTTTATATAACAATTCAAGGATAAATTAAAAAGTGAACTGAGCGTAGCTACAGATGGAAGTTCATATATATATATTATCATGTAATTTCCCACCTATTTTAACAAAGTGGGGGAAAACCGACAGCATAGGAAGAGCAAATGTGCAGCAGTTCATTGTATGTTTTTTCAATGAGTCTGCGAAACTGAACAATATTGGGAAAACTGCCGAGTTTTAATGGCGTTTTAGTGCTGAGTGTATTAGTTCAGTTGGGAAATCATAAAAAAATATCCAATTTAACCTGCAGCGTCCAAATTTAAAAGTAAGCACTGAAACACAGTGACCATCTGAAGAGTTTGGAACTACTTTCAGTATTGTGCAACAGTCAGAGCCTAAAGTCAGAGTTTAAATTCTGAAAAATGAATTTAAAAAATGCAAAGAAACGATTGCTTCATTTCCTACCTATTAACAAGAGAGTGACGTTCAGCAGAAAGGATGCGGTCAGAATCGTCTTATCCTTCTGGTCATCATTACAGGTAGTTACATTACAGTTGCGCTGATCTGAAGTCGAGTCTGCAGACATCATCATTTTCACAATAATGACAGTGCTCAGTAGAAATGACTCAGGGTTAAAGAGTTCAGAGTAAAAGCTTCCACTAAAGGCGATCTGGTCATCTATTGAGCCTCGTTTTTCCAAATAAATCTGAACAAAATTCTGATCATGTGGAAGTTTACTGTAAACCCAAAGGAATGGAGCAGAAATACGAGAGACTTTTTTCATAGTTTATGTTCCAATAAAAGCTCCTCCAGTAAAGCTGACAGGGTCAGTGTACTAAGAAAACACAGATTTGAGAACTTAAATAGAAACGCTATGAATCTGAAAGACAGAGCAGCTCCCAAGTTCATAAACGTACCCCCTTCAACTGATGTTTCGTTGAATTCGCAATGTGAATTACTATGAATTTTCTTTGGAGACACTTGTGTTATTTTAAAGCACAATTTGTGTTTATTTACAACATAACAAAGTGAGGGGGAAATCTAAAAACATCAAGTGGAAAATTTGATATATTTTGTGATCTTTAACATGTTAACACGAGTAATTAAGTAGAAATTGAGCGCTAAAGAGAAAATGTCAATTTTATTTAATTAGGTTTTTTTTGTAGATTGCACTCATTGAAGCTGGAAAATCAGCATAACATGCGGTTTAACCAGAAGCATGCAAACTTTCACAACAGCCATCAAAATAAACACAGTTTGGAGCTACTTTTAGTCCTGTGCAAAAGTCGTGAACCCCTCATTCCTTCATATTTTGCTTACAGAATTTCTTGTATTTTAATGTACTGTAACAGATCTTCCTGAAGGACAGTGTTGTTGTCTCTCATGTTCAGTCCAGTCTCTGTACCTGAGCAGTTCTCCAGATCTTCCTGAAGGACAGTGTTGCTGTCTCTCATTTTCAGTCCAGTCTCTGTACCTGAGCAGTTCTCCAGATCTTCCTGAAGGAACAGCAAGTTGTTGTCTCTCATGTTCAGTCCAGTCTCTGTACCTGAGCAGTTCCTCCAGATCTTCCTAGCTGACAGTGATTGTTGTCTCTCATGTTCAGTCCAGTCTCTGTACCTGAGCAGTTTGATAGTTCTGTGTTGGTTAATCCACACAGTGATCTACGTCTGAACCTTCAGGCAGAACAAAGCGTCTAACTTAAGACATTCATCTTTCGTCTAGATTCCCCTTCATCTTCATCTAGATTCTTGTATCTTGAGACACTTTGTAGCCTGTCAGACTAAAACATTTTTAATCCTCGATATAACAAAGATAATACAGTTTGAGAGGTTGAAAACTGTATATTGGCACCAACAAGATGATTTCCAGCAAAATATAAAGAAATGAGGAGCTCAAGACTTTTGTGCTGTTTCTTTGTTCACACTGATGTCTGTGAATTAAAACTAACTGACAGTTTAAATGTACTTACCATCAGAATGATGTTTGATAAGAAGTCTAGTTCCAGTACCATTGCATGGTTGTTTTTCTCCTGTCGTGCAGCAAGTTCCCACTCATTTTCAGAGATGTTTTTTATAAATAAAGTACTATTTAAATGCAGTGAGAATCTTTCCCTGACAGTTGTGTTTCCATATTCAGGATATGGGGATAAGGCTGAGAAAGAACGTAATATATAGACTTGAGGATGTAAAGGTTTCATCAGGAACCAGAAAACATTCTTCACACCAGCTTCACATTTTAGAGTCACATTCTGTCCCAAATCCACCAGCTGATCTGTGAAACCATCTGCAGCTCCAAACCACAGAAGCAGACCTAACAGGAGAAAACTGACACGCATTTTAAATTCAGCTTAGAAAGCAAAGTCAGCTAATTCCAGGAACCACTAACCTGTAAGTTTAAGAAATGAAAAACACTCACAGACGTGAAGGTGTACGATCATGTTAGAAACTCTCCTTTGTGACTCGTTCAGAGGCTGCTCTCGCTCTGCCTCGGTGAGGAAGCGCTGCTGCCGAGTGTCGATGCAAAACAGAAGAAATCTTAAGTCAAAGGCAGAGAGGAAGCAGGAAAGGAACTTTACTGACCACAATTTTTTTTCTTTTCAGTTGAAGAACACACACACTTCAGATTGACACCCTACATGTGGAGATGAGCACCTTCAGTCTCACCTACACCATTTAGCCGTTATTTCAATAGAATCTCTAGCCTTGTGGCTTATCTGTACTCCTTTTAGAACAAGCATACTAAAAAAACAAGTTTTTAATAGATAATGTGATCTGAGCAAAGCTAAGGCTTTGTCCTGCCTGTCTGAGAACAGGACAGGGTTTGTTTTATATAACAGAGAAAAGAACGTGGTCAAACATGCAAGCTAGAACAAGGTAAGAACCCAACTCAAAAGCTTCCAAAGATATTTAAGGGTAATATTTGGTGGACATAGTTTCAAATTCCAGATCAGTTGGTTACCCTGAGGTACAGTAGCGTCCTCATCACTGCTCCCCGTGTGTCCCGCCTCCCGCCTGGGCCCCCCCTCTGCATGTGTTTGTGTGTATGGGTAAAATGCAGAGGCTGCATTTCGTTTTAGTTAACTGTGTGTTCTGCTGTGTATTCACTTTCACTTTCACTTCATATAGATGGAGTACATATATAGAGACAGTGCAAAAACAAAGGTTTATTCATATACTAGACATTAGGACCAATGAATTAATTTAATTCTTATAATGATTTAACATCCAGCATTCATAACTATCAAATTATCTGCACAAAATGATTAGTGGAGATAACCATGATGACACAAAGACGGTGGTGGTGGAGGTGATCCTGGATCCTGAGAATCCTGAGGATAATCTATGGTTCTTCAATCTATCTAAGAAATATCTGTTCATGCAAGCTTGAGAGATCCAGCAAGAGTGAAAGGGAAGACTTACAGGACAGTAGTGAGACCAGCTATGTTATATGTGTTGGAAACAGTAGGGAAATGAGATATGTTATACAGGCTGGAGATGGTAGTGAGACCAGTTATGTTTTATATGGATTTGAAAAAAATAGTGTGACCAGCTTTATTATACTGGTTAAAGATGGTAGTGAGACCAGCTATGTTATATGGGTTGGAGAGGGTGATGAAAAGATAGGCGGTAGAGCTGGAGGTGTCAGAGTTAAAGAGTCTGAGATTTGGCTCGGGAGGGATGAGGACAGACAGGATTAGGGACGAGTAAATTTGATGGACAGATCAGGTTGGAAGGCTCAGAGATAAAGTTAAACAAGAGAAAGTGAGTTGGACATGTCCAGAGGAGAGACGAGGAATCAGGAAAAGGATGTTGATGATGGAGCTGCCAGGAAAGAGGAGAAGAGGAAAGAGATAGAAGAGGTTAATTATGTGTCCACGTAGAAAAGAAATGTCATCTTAAAACTTAACATTTAGATTCACTGTAAAATATAAAATTTAATCACTGCATGAAAAATGAAAACGTAGCAATGTTCCTATTTTGGAGCAGTAGGACAAGCATCCAACAAACTGAGAGGTGATTGCCTGTCATTCTGGCTGCTAAGTGCTGATTGGTTGGTGAGATTATCAGTCTGAGAAAGTGCTGTAAAGGGTTAAAGTGTAAATAAATGCTGAAATGTTTTACGCTGTTCTGTGTTGAAACTGAATGATCTTTAATTTTGCACTAAAGTGGGGCAGCGGTGGTCTAGTGTTTCGGGACGAGGCCCCAGAATCTGAAGGTCAGGTGTTCGAACCCTGGACCAGTAAGTTGCCCTGGGGTTACCTTGATCAAGGTACCGTCCCCATCACTGCCATCGCTGGATGGAGTGTATGCATTTCACCATGGTTCACTGTGTGCTGTTTGACAATGACGATTAGTCACTTTCACTTAAAGCTTGTAATGAACCATTCATTTTGGACTCTGCAGCACCATCTAGTGTTCAGTCTGAGAGGACACGATCATGGGACAGTTCTGTTCTATATTATTATTTTATTACTATTAATCATAATTATTATGAATAATAGGACATTACATATGAATATAATCATACATATGATTATTTATTCACTTGTTCATTAATAACATTACTGTATTATTATTATTAAAAGTGTAAAAGTTGACATTAAGCTGAATTCTGGAGTTTGTGTGTTGAGGCTGAAGGTCACGTGACCACACAAATATCCATATATTTGATATTATTTCTTATTTTAGTTCCGATAACAGAGTGAAAACAGTATTTTAACTGTGAACTGAACCTCACTGAGAGTTTCAGTCTCACACGTTAGTCAGCTGTCACAGAAAGGTAGGTTAGCACAATGCTAACAGCTCTTCTTCATTTTAGACCAAATAACCCAATAAACTGTACTTTACATCCCGATAACAACCGGGCAGCATTTTACCCTTTAAAACCGCCATCAACATGTTTAATTGTAGGTTTTTATACATGACATGCTAGAGATCGTGGGGTGTTTGTCACAGACATAGTCGATACCATCGGGGTGAGGTTCCCTTTAAGTGTCTGATTATCAAAAAATATCCCCTTACGTGATGAGACGTGAAACTGCTGCGTCAACAGATTTCTGATCATACCCATACACATTCATACAGCCAAGAACAAGGAACTGAGAATACACAAAGGTCAGACATTATGTAGCCTGTCCAGCATGACCAAAGGTTAGTCAGAGTTCACTTGAAAAAATGTTAACACACATTTTGCCTTTACATTATACTTTATTATTGTCTTGTTTCTCCGCGCTCTGCCCTGACTGGACATACCTGGTGCTCAGTTATGTCACCAGGTGTGTCTCATTAATCTAAAGGTATAAAGATCTCAGACAGTCAGGGCAGAGCTGTCAGTCCTGGTCTGTGTTCTGAGGTTGAGCGAGTTCTGTGATTGGTGAATGCCTATGTGTTTCACTCTTCAACACCAACGCCTACTGAACAGAGCTGGTTGATGTGGATCACTCAGAACAAGTTTATAACTTTAGAGTTTTTCTCAAAACGACTAAATGTGAAACTAAATGATGCTCTCTTTTAAAACAGCAGTTTCTCCTCAGCCGGTTCTTCATGACTGGTTATCACACCAACACCAAGGAAAGTTCTGCAAGCCGCAGAGAGAACCTAAACTATTCTACTGTTTTAAATGGTCCATATCACACACAGAATGAAAACGCATTTTTGGCAAAATAAGTTTGATGTACTTTAAAGGCTAATATATGTCACATTTTCTCCACTCCACGTCTGGCAGTTAATCAGCAGAAAAGTCTAATATGATTGAATTTCCTGCTTTTATAGAAATATTTACCTGTTTCCTCTGCGGCTTTTTGTGGATCAGACTGAATGTTTGGGTCTGTGACTGGTTTCTACACAAAAGAAAATGACAAATGTCTTGAGTGCAGCTCATAAAAAAGTTAAATAAAAAGAATAGTATACGGTCAACACTGACTGAGGGACCTTGTCTTTGATCTTTCTACTGCAAACCCAACCCTGAGAAAACTGAGACCACAAGTTTCATGTGTTTGTCTGACCAGAAGACTAACAATACTCTTATAGCAGTTATACAAAACTGTGTGTGTGGTCAGTCCTGCTACACACGGTTAAGCTCATTAAACTCCACCACAGTGAAGGTGCTGCTGCAACCGTCCTGCATGCCTTCCTGTAGCGTCAGTGGAAACAAACTCTGAGTGCAGAAGAAACTAATATTTAATGGATTTTTTCATGAATCATATTTTTTTTTTCTTGAATACAAGATTTAGTTTCTTATAAACCAAAAATGCTAATACAATAATTACATTAAAAATAATACATTTCATATATAAATAGATCATATATTCGGATTGTGGATATTGTGACCCCTTTTCCATTTATTTCTTAGAAAAGATCTGTACTTTAAATACCTACAACAAGCCACCCTTGACAACTTAGGTTATGCTTATTCATAAATTGAAAGAAAACAGGCGTAATTTCACTTTTCATCATGATGATTGGTGGGTTATAATCTATCATGACTTTGAGCAGAAGTTCAGACATCACTGTCCGACTGTCTCGAATGATCAACTGATCAAAAACAGAAAGCTGAAAGACTCACCTCCACGAATTACATGAAACATTTCATTGTAACTGAATTTTTAACACTTTCAAAGTTCATGTGAATAGAAACTCACTTCAAGAGTGAAATGATCCAAACAAAAAAGAAAAATCGATATGAGCTGTTCGCCATTATAAACGACTTTCCTGAACTGTGTTTTTAAACTGTATTCAGGGTTTAAACCAACTATCTCAGATTTCTAGTCTAGTCTTGTAGATTCAGTTCATCAACCTGTTTGCTGCTGTCTCTGGAAACTGCTGTAGATTGAAGTTTAAAGATTTCACCTGCTTGTTTTGTCCCTCGCATAAATAAATGTATAGGAGCACGAGCTTTCAGTTTACAGGGCACCAGATTGTGGAACAGCTTGGCCTGCTTCTGTATCGATGCCGATTCAGTCTCAGCTTAAATCACGCTGAAGACTTCATTTCTTTAGTTTATCTTACCCAACAATCACCAGTGAGTGCAGCACTACTAATGTCGCTGGTGCTGCTGCACATGCCATCGCACTGTTTCATTTCTGTGTCTGTCACTGATCCTGCCTATTACTGACCCCTCATTCCATTTCTCCCCATGTCCGGGGCTCATGTGGTCAATACCTGAGTCCAATGCCGAGCTACCATCTGGTCTGTGTGATGCATCTGATGCGCTAAGGGACTCCCAAGTGCTCATCGTACCTGGAAGAAACTTGGGACTCTTCACTGATCCTGGAGTCTAAAACCTAACTAACTTAACGTTAGTATACCAGAAGTTGGGTAGCCGGCCCACCTTTGGACCCTCAGGAGGTTTTTTTTTTCCCCACATAGTGAGTTTTTGGTTCCTCTCCTCCGTAGTCGTCTCGGCTTTTAACATCTATTACTGTAACCTGTTCCATCATCGACCATCAATGTAAAGTGCCTTGGGGCAACTTTGTTGTAAAAGGCGCTATACAAGAATAAATTGAATTGAATTGTTTGGAGGCTCTTTGCAGTGGCTTATTATCAAACCTGAAACGACAGGGTGGACTCAGAGAATGTTCTACAGTTTTTACTGTGTACCCTCATCTACAGTTATATGAAGAAGTCTGAACCGCCTGGTCAAATTACATGCTTTGTTAAAATGAGTTAATGTCACCTCAACAGGTCAAACACCATAATACAACATTTTTCTCCAGAATATTCTTGTTTTCTATGTTGTTTTCTATGTTACGGTAGATAGTGCTCTGCTCTGACTGAGCACACCTGGGCTCATCACGGTGCAGGTGTGCCTCATTGGGGCCGGTTTAGAAACCCCATGAATGGAGTAGAGCGCCAGTCAGTGATATATTTTGTCACACGTATGGTGAAGCTTATGTTTTGTTCAATAAAAGCCAAGTCACAGATCCCTACCTGTGCGTTTATGTCCAGACACCATCACCCAAGCCTTACACCGAGTTTATTATATTGTATTATTTGATATTATTTAAAAAACAAGCAATGATCACTTAAAAATTCAACAAACATGTAATTTGACCAGGAGCACACAAACTTTATGTGGAAATAATAAATATATCCTACCTGTTAATAGAACAACGTTCATGAGAGCTGATATGATGAGAAGAGTTCTCCAGAGTCCCTTGAGAATCTTGAGCTCCAGTCACTGAGATCTAAAAACAGATATCTACACAGTTGAACTGGAGGACAGTCTGTTCAATAAACTTACCTCCAAAGTACAGGTTGATGTGAATTCTGAGAGAGTCACTAAATCTTATAAAAGCATTAAGCAACTTTATACACACTAATGTTTGTGAACTGATACTTTGTGTAAAATAAACAGGGAACTGTATATTTACACCAACAAGATGATTCCCAGCAAAATATGAAGAATTGAGGAACAAGACTTTTGTGCTGTTTCTTTGTTCACACTAATGTCTGTGAATTAAAACTAACTGACAGGTTTAAATGTACTTACCATCAGAATGACGCTTGATAAGAAGTCTAGTTCCAGTACCATTGCATGGTTGTTTTTCTCCTGTCGTGCAGTAATAAGTTCCTAATTCATTTTCAGAGATGTTTTTTATAAATAAAGTACTATTTAAACGCAGTGAGAATCTTTCCCTGACGGTTGTGTTTCCATATTCAGGATATGGGGATGAGGCTGAGAAAGAACGTAATATATAGACAGGA
The DNA here is from genome assembly GCA_017165825.1 of Hepsetus odoe. Classification (NCBI taxonomy): domain Eukaryota; kingdom Metazoa; phylum Chordata; class Actinopteri; order Characiformes; family Hepsetidae; genus Hepsetus; species Hepsetus odoe. The sequence goes on from CM029391.1 coordinate 76,866, forward strand.
GGATGTAAAGGTTTCATCAGGAACCAGAAAACATGCTTTACACCAGCTTCACATTTTAGAGTCACATTCTGTCCCAAATCCACCAGCTGATCTGTGAAACCATCTGCAGCTCCAAACCACAGAAGCAGACCTAACAGGAGAAAATCGACACGCATTTTAAATTCAGCTTAGAAAGCAAAGTCAGCAAATGCCAGGAACCGCTAACCTGTAAGTTTAAGAAATGAAAAACACTCACAGACATGAAGGTGTAATATCATGTTAGAAACTCTTTGTGACTCATTCAGAGGCTGCTCTCGCTCTGCCTCGGTGAAGAAGCACTGCTGCCGAGTGTCAGATGCAAACACAAGAAATCTTGAGCCCAACAAGTGAGAGGAAGTAGGAGTTGAACCTTTACTGACCACAATTTTTTTCTTTTCAGTTGAAGAAACACAGCCACACTTCAGACGACACCCCACATGTGGAGATGAGCACCTTCAGTCTCACCTGCACCATTTGGCTGTTATTTCAATAGAAGCTCAAGCCTTGTTCCTTGATTCGTACCCTTTTTAGAACGTTGCTGCTCAGTAAAAACAAGTTTTTAATAGATAATGTGATCTGAGCAAAGCTAAGGCTTTGTCCTGCCTGTCTGAGAACAGGACAGGGTTTGTTTTATTATAACAGAGAGAACGTGGTCAAACATACAAGCTAGAACAAGGCGTGAACACACCTCAAAAGCTTCCAAAGATATTTAAGGGTAATATCTAGTGATTATGGATGAGGCCCCAGGATTGGAAGGTCATGGTTTTGAATCCCAGACCAGTAGGTTACCCTGAGGTACCCTTGAGCAAGGTATCGTCCTCTTCACTGCTCCCCGGTTGCTTTCAATAGCTGCTGGTGGTGGAGGTGATCCTGGATCCTGAGCTGACCCGGCTCTGTTATACTGGTTGAAGATGGTAGTGAGACCAGCTATGTTATACAGGCGGTGGAGCTGAGGTGTCAGAGTTAAAGATGCTGAGATTTGCCTCCTGGAGGGACGAGATGGACAGGGTAGGGACGAAAATTAGGATGGACAGGCCAGGCTGGAAGGCCCAGAGAAAGACAAGAGAGACTGAGTTGGACATGTCCAGAGGAGAGACGAGGAATCAAGAATAGATGGAGCTGCCAGGAAAGGAGAAGAGAAAGGACACAAAAGAGGTTAATTGTGTCCACATAGAAAAAAAAATGTAATCTTAAAACTTCAAATTTACTCTAAAATATAACATTTAATCACTGCATGAAAAATGAAAACAGCAATGTTCCTTTTTTGGGGCAGTAGGACGACTGTCCAACTAAGTGAGAGCTGATTGGCTGGCATTCAGGCTGCTAAGTGCTGATGGGATGATGAGTTTGTGAGAAAGTGCTGTAAAGGGTTAAAGTGTCCATAAGTGCTGTTTGACAATGGCGATTAGTCACTTTCACTTAAAGCTTCTTCTGAACCATTCATTTTGGACTCTGCAGCTTCATCTAGTGTTCATTCTCAGAAAACACGATCAAGGGTCAGTTAATTCTATAACAGTTCTTTAATACTGTTATTTTATTACTATTAATCATAATTATTAATAGGACCGTACATATGAATACAATCATATATATATAACATTTATTCACTCGTTCATTAATAACATTATTGTATTATTATTATTAAAAGTGTAAAAGATGACTTTAAGCTGAATTCTGGAGTTTGTGTGTTGAGGCTGAAGGTCACGTGACCGAGGGGTCCCTCGCGCGCATTTCAGATTCAAAATGTAACGGAATTTAACGGCTCTCCCTGAGGCGGCTGAGGAAACCGGTCGATATCCACACACATATCCATATATTTGATATTATTTCTCATTTTAGCGCCGATAACAGAGTGAAAACAGTATTTTAACTGTGAACTGAACCTCACGGAGGTTTTCAGTCTCACGTTAGTCAGCTGTCACAGAAAGGTAGGTTAGCACTAATGCTAACAGTTCTTCATTTTAGACCAAATAAACTCAATAAAACTGTACTTTACATCATGATAACAACCGGGTAGCATTTTACCTTTTAAAACCGCCGTCAACATGTTTTAAAATGGTCTAATGGATCATTTTAACCTTAACTATGGAAACATGTCTCAGGAGAAAATGATACAATTAAACAGCAGAACTATAAATATTAATATAATTTAATAACAGTTCAAGCTGTTCAGAGGTGTGTGGAGGTTACCTGGATGATGAGGAGGAAGAATCTTCTGGAATGTTTGTCACAGTGTCATGCCTGTGGTTCTGGTTGGGCACGATAGAGGGCGCTCTGTTCTGACTGAGCACACCTGAGCTCATTCAGACACAGGTGTGCTTCATTGGGGCTGCTATTTAAGCCCCAATGAGTCAGAACAGAGCGCGGTTCATTAACGAGGCGAAGCCTTATAGTTAATGTTGGCATTCTTGGTTCTATGTTTTGGTTTATGTTTAATAAAAGTTACGTTCCGGAATACTGCCTCTGCGTTGGCGTCCTTCACACACCCCGCCACCGTAACAATGTTTGTTATTTTTGTTCATTTACTGAATGAAGAGTAACTTCAGTACAAACTGGTTCTGGTTTTGCATTCAATTTGTACAGTTTAACATCATGGCGTGGCACCTTGGGGGTGCTCAGATTATGTCATGGTTATATTTTATGTTAAGACACAGATCCCTGGCTGCATATTTATGTGTGGAACACACCATCACCCAAGCGTTATACTAAGTTTATTATATTGTATTATTATTATTTGATATTATATAAAATACAATGAGCACAGACATTCGCTTAGAAATTCAACAAACATATCATTTGACACAAAATTTACATGTCAAAGCACACAAACTTTATGTGGAAATAATAAATATTTCATACCTGTTAACAGAACAACGTTCATGAGAGCTGTTATATTGGTTGGAGATGAGAAGAGTTCTGGAAACAACCACAAACAAGCCACTTTATCAGAAACACCCACTGTGTGCTTCCATGAACTGGCCACTTTATTAGAAACACCCACTTTGCGCGTCCATGAACTGGCCACTTTATTAGAAACACGCACAAACTGGCCATTTTATCAGAAAAACGACCTTGTGTGTTCTTGAACTGGCCACTTTACTGGAAACACACACCGATTGGCCACTTTGATGGAAATGCCCTCCCAGTTATCACAAGGGTGAGCTACATATGGAGGGTTTCGATGTCTAATCTTGTTTTTTTTTTTTGTCTCTGGAAAAGAAAGTGAATTAACTGCAGGTAAATAACAAAACTTAACCTTGATAAATTTGTATTCTAACTGAGGAAAAAGTTAGGACACCCTCCCCCCTAATAGCTAGTGTTCCCCCCCTCTGGCTGAAATATCCGCAGTGAGAAGTTTCTTGTAGCTTCATCTACCAGTCTTTGACATCGGTCTGAGGAATGTTTGATCCATTCCTTAATGCAGAATTCTTAAAGCTGTGAGATGTTTGAGGGGTTTCTTGCACATACAGCCCATTTCAAGTCACCCCACAGCATCTCAATGGGATTAAGATCTGGTCTTTGTCTGGGCCACTCCAGGACTCTCCATTTCTTAGTTTCCAGCCAATCCTTCGTGGATTTACTGGTATGTTTTGGGTCATTGCCATGTTGCAGTTTCCGCTTCAGCTTTAATGTTCTTACAGATGGTCTCACATGTTCTTCAAGCACCCTCTGATACACGGTAGAATTCATGGTGGATTCTATGATGGTGAGCGGTGGTAGTGGTGGCAGTGGTCTAGTGGTGGGTACTTGCCTATGGACCTATGCCTCAAGAAGTCCCAGGTTCAAATCCCACTTTTAGCACTACCACCACTGAGTCCCTGAACAAGACCCTTAACCCTGAATTGCTCCAGGGTAGACTGTCCCTGTAATTAGGACTTGGAAGTCGCTCTGGATAAGAGCGTCGTAAATGTAAATGTGAGCTGGCCAGGTCCAAATAATTCAATTTTAAACTCATCTGTCCAAAAACTTATTCCAGAAGCACTGGTCTTTGTCTACGTTCTCTTAGGGGGTGTCAGATAAGGTGGTGATTTTGAAGCTGGAAGTTGAAGGTGTAATAATGAATATTATTAGTGATTATGCTGGTTGTGAGATGGTGGAAATAGAAGAATTCTGGCATGAGTTAGATGAAGTGAAAGAGAGTGTACCCAGGGGAGAGAGAGTGGTGATTGGTGCAGATTTTAATGGTCATGCTGGTGAAGGGAACAGAGGTGATGAGGAGGTGATGGGTAGATATGGTGTCAAGGAGAGGAATGCTGAAGGACAGATGGTTGTAGATTTTGTGAAAAGGATGGAAATGGCTGTAGTTAATTCTTATTTGAAGAAGAGGGAGGAGCACAGGGTGACGTATAAGAGTGGAGGAAGATGCTCACAGGTGGATTATATCCTTTGCAGGAGGGTCAGTCTGAAGGAGATTGGAGACTGCAAAGTAGTGACAGGGGAGAGTGTAGCTAAACAGCATAGGATGGTGGTCTGTAGGATGCAATTAATTAGCAATTAATGTTCTGTGACAATGTGACAAGATGTTCTCTCCTTCCCCTCTTGACCAGTCACCCTTAGGGGTGAAGTTCTTGACCATGGTATAATGGAAAGCACTTAGCAGATGTACAGCTCTACAAAATTAGCCATAGACGAAGTGGTTTGGCGGGGCCAGCCTATAATAGAAGACAACACGCAGTAGTGCTCTCTTTTTCAGCATGCTGGCAAATTGCTGGCAATTTATATGCATATTTAAGAATTCTTTCTATGAGAATTCTTACTGCACTTGGCTCTTGTTTGCTAGGTGGAAGGCAGACATTCTACAACACACATCTCTACAGAGGCCCTAAAGCATCTGTGGGATGATGAGATGACCAAATATTGTCTCTTGGGTTTTTGTGACCTGAAGGTTTCCTTGATGTAAAAAGCTACTATTTAAGGTAAAATAATTACAACCTGAATGAACATTTTAAAGTTCTCCTCGTGATGTTATAGTGTTACACTTGAAAAAAAAATGTCATAGAAAATGTTTTTTGTTATTTTCAACACTGAAACTGTAGAGGGCAGCAGAGTGCAACAAATTCAGCCATGCAAAGCTCAGACAACTGGATTTGAACTTTCCAACAGATTCAGTCTTTTAGTGCTAAAGCTTTAATTTTGTCCCATAATTCAGTGCATGTGGTTTGGAATGATTGAGAAACGACATTCTGTCAAGCAGTAGATAAAATCACTTAAACAAAGAAAATACCAACATCATTATTTCTCTCCCAGTTTACAGTCACTTCATCACAGAACTGCAAATATTCATCAGTAGTTATGAAAAGGAAACCTAAGAGGAACCTTTAACTGTCCCAAGTGTGAGGGATCTATACAGAAAAACTACTGTAATATTGTTATGAGATCTTTTACATGTTATTTTCTTCTGAACTAAATATTGATTATTAAATGTGAAATATTTATAATAATATGTTAATAATAATAATACTGGCAGCTCTGTCTGTCTGCTACTCAGCAACACTTGTGTACCTGTAATGGAGCTGTTACACTTTATTATTGTCTTGTTTCTCCACACTCTGCCCTGACTGGATTTACCTGGTGCTTATTAACTGTAATAATATTGTTATGAGATCTTTTATACTTTATTTTCTTCTGAACTAATATTATTATATATGAAATATTTATTACCCAGCCATTAGGGAGGCATAAGCCAGGTGTATTTCTTTGTGCTGGTCCCAGTACCAGATAAATTGGGAGGGTTACTTCAGGCAGGCATGCAGTTTAAAATTTTTGCCAATATGCGGACAACAAAACAGACCATACTAGATCGGTTGAGGCCCGGTATAACAGCAACCACCACCAATGCTGTTAGCCTACAGGGTGCTGGTAGAAATTGGGCTACTTTTGGCCAAAGGAGAAGAAGAAGAGGAGTAAGGCATGTCCAGAAGGAGGAGGATTGAAAGAAGTGGAGGAGAGTGGAAGTAACAGTAGGAACTTTGAATGTTGGCAGCATGACTGGCAAAGGTAGAGAATGAGCTGATATGATGGAGAGAAGGAAAGTGGACTTTGTGTGAGAAACTAAATGGAATGGTAGTAAGTCCAGGTGTATAAGAGGAGGGTTTAAATTGTTCTACCATAGTGTGGATGGAAGGAGGAATGAGGGAGGTGTTATCCTGAAGGAAGAGTATGTGAAGAGTGTTTTGGAGATGAAGAGGGTGTCAGATAGAGTGATGAGTTTGAAGCTGGAAGTTCAATTAAAGTCAAGTAAAGCAGGATTTTATTGTCATTTCAACCACATACACAGTACATAGTGAAACGAAATAACGTTCCTCCAGGACCCTGGTGCTACACATAGGACAACATCAGACACAACATAAGACACAAGTTACAACATAAGACAAGACAAGACAACAAGTGCAGACAACAGACAGTACATTCATCCGTCAGAGGGCTGCAGTGTTATGGACCAAAGCAGCCCAGGTTGTTGGGCAGTGTGACAGAGTAACGGAGTAACAAAGTGTAACAGAGCAGCGTTTTGAGTAAAGTGCAGATGTGCAATAAAAATAAATAGTTAATAGATAAATGGATGAGTTATAAGTGTGAGGATATTGTCAGTTTAAAAGTCTGATGGCCAGGGAGAAGAAACTATTTCCCATCCTGGAAGTGGAGGCCCGTATGCTGTGGAACCTTTTCCCGGATGGCAGGAGGGAGAAGAGAGTGTGGGATGGGTGGGAGGGATCATCCACAATGCTGGTTGCTTGGCGGATGCAGCGAGTGGTGACGATGTCCTGTACAGAGGGCAGAGAGACACCGATGATCTTCTCAGCTGTTCTCACTACCCGTTGTAGGGACTTGCGGTCTAAGACGTTGTAGTTCCCGTACCAGGCAGTAATGCAGCTGCTCAGGATGCTCTCGATGGTTCCTCAGTAAAAAAAAAAAAAAGATGGTGATAATGGAAGGTGGAAGATGGGCTTTCCTCAGTCTTCGTAGGAAGTAGAGACGCTGCTGGGCTTTCTTTGTGATGAAGGTGGTTTTGAGGGTCCACGTGAGTTTGCCGGTTATGTGAACACCAAGAAACTTGGTGCTCTGGACGTGGTCTCCTGAAGTCAACAACCATCTCTTTAGTCTTGTTGACATTCAGAGACAGGTTGTTGGTTCTGCACCAGTCCGTCAGCTGTTCTATCTTCTCTCTGTAAGCCACCTCGTCTCCACCGCTGATCAGACCCACCACGGTTGTATCATCAGCGAATTTGATGATGTGGTTCGAGCTGTGCTTGGCTGCACAGTCGTGGGTCATCAGTGTGAACAGCAGTGGGCTGAGCATGATGGTTTTGGAGGTGCTGCTACTGATCCTGACTGACTGGGGTCTCCCAGTCAGGAAGTCCAGGATCCATTTACAGAGGGAGGTGTTCAGGCCCAGCAGCCTCAGCTTCTCACTCAGGTGCTGAGAGATGATGGTGTTGAATGCTGAACTGTAGTCAATTAACAGCATTCTGACATAACTGTCCTTTCTGTCCAGATGAGAAAGGGCCAGATGGAGGGTGAAGGAGATTGCATTGTCCCTTGAGCGGTTGGGAAGATAAGCAAACTGCAGGGGGTCCAGTGAGGAGGGGATCTGAGACTTGATGTGCCTCATGACCAGCCTTTCGAAGCACTTCATGATGATGGGTGTGAGTGCGACGGGACGATAGTCATTGAGGCAGGAGATGGATGATTTCTTTGGCACTGGGATGATGCTGGTGGACTTGAAGCACCGTGGAACAACAATGGTGCTCAGAGAGATGTTGAAGATGTCAGTGAGAACATCTGTCAGCTGTTCTGCATATCTTCTGAGCACACGATCCTGAATGTTGTCTGGACCAGCAGCTTTCCATGGGATGACTCTCAGTAGAGATCTTCTCACCTCGGCCGTGGTCAGACAGAGAGCCTGGTCGTTTGGAGGAGTAGTGGTCTTCCTCATTATCGTGTTGTTCGCCGCATCAAACCGTGCGTAGAAGCGGTTCAGCACATCTGGGAGGGAGGAGTCACCGTCACAGGCAGGTGGAGATGTCCTGTAGTTGGTGAGGGCCTTGATGCCCTGAAGTGGCCATGAATTCTCTGTGCGTGAGGCCGCATGGCTGCTCTGATGGCCCAAGACAGGTTCGCGCTTGCTGTTCTTAGGGCGTGCAGCAGGTCAGGGTGATTAAAGATAGAAATGATTTTCAAGAATAAGGGTGATGCACAGAGCTGTGGTAACTATAGAGGGATTAAGTTGATCAGTCACAGCATGAAGTTCTGGGAAAGTCGTGGAAGCAAGGTTAAGAAAAGAGGTGAGGAGTAGTGAACAGCAGTATGGTTTTATGCTGAGAAAGAGCTCTACAGATGCAATGTTTGCTCTGAGGGTGTTGATGAAGAAGTACAAAGAAGGTCAGAAGGAGTTGCATTGTGGCTTTGTGGACTTGGAGAAAGCAGATGACAGGGTGCCTCAAGAAGAGTTTTTGTGTGTCAGGTGTTGCAGTGAAGTATGTGAGAGTGAGAGATACTTGGATCCAAGATGGCGGCACGGTAACGCACAGTGGGCCTGTCTCGGGCCATCAGAGCAGCAAAGCGAGCTTATGCACAGGCATTCAGGCCCTCACCAACTACAGGACATCTCCACCTGCCTGTGACGGTGACTCCTCCCTCCCAGATGTGCTGAACCGCTTCTACCCATGGTTTGATGCGGCAAACAACACGCTTATGAGGAAGACCATTACTCCTCCTAACGACCAGGTGCTCAGTCAGAAAAGAGCGCCCTCTACTGTACCAAAAGAAAACTCACCCATGATAGTAGCAGGGACGTGCAACTATAGTTCTGCAGAAATTATTTATTAGCAATCTGGTAAAATGTCCTTTTTAGAAGGTGATCCACTGTCAGCTACCAAATGAGATTTAGTTTGAAAAACAACCTAAACCTTTCACTCTTTGTTTGTCAGGATGGTTTTGATCTCTGAAAATCATGTCCAAGGTACTCAGTGACTGCAGGTACTAATCCTTCCTTCATCAAAACAGAAACATTTACATTTACAGCATTTAGCAGACGCTCTTATCCAGAGCGACTTACATGTCCTAATTACAGGGACAGTCCCCCTGGAGCAACTCAGGGTTAAGGGTCTTGCTCAGACCCAGTGGTGGTAGTACTAGAGGTGGGATTTGAACTGGGGACCTCTTGATCCAGGACCTCTTGATCCAGAGGTCCGTAGCCAAGTACCCTACCACTAGACCACCGCCACCCCAGAAACAACTGAAGGCCCAAATCCCTGTTAATCTGATTGGTCAAGAAAGACTAACCACACACTCATTTACTTTCTTTTTCTTCTTTGCATTGAACCTACTTTTAGTTCATTTTGTGCAACATCTAGAAACATTGGGTAAAGCACATTATTATGTAATATTTATACTTTTAGTTCCTGAAAGCTGCCCTCTGGCTTGTAGTCATTCGTTAGCAACATGACCACAGTGTTACAGTGTTAGGACAACGTCTCATATCAACCACCAGACAAAACAGATACACAGACACAAACCCTGTAAGCTTCAGCCTGATATGAAGAACACCACAGAGCTGTAGGGAGACTTTTATATTAAAGAGATCGATCGCAGCCATAGAAACCACAATCCCAAACTGTCAGGAATCAAGAGTCAACACCAGAGTTCTGGACTTCTTGTTCATACTTTACCATTTACATGCTTATACTTGATCCTTTTTCTGACATCTGACAAGTTGTGAATGTCAAAAAGGATAAATTATGTCTCTTGTACAGGCTATTTTTTTCTACACTGCATTGAATATTTCTGTTGCACAGAGAAAGGCACATTGTAGTAAAGATAAATATGGTCATGTTTCCCAAAGATTCAGATTATCTGCATAAGCTGTTAAAGTACTAAAAGTACTTTAAGTACATAAAGTGTTAAAGTTTTTAAATTTGAATTAAATGATTGCCTCCCTGCAATGGGCTGGCGACCTGTCCAGGGTGCGTCCCCCGTCCTCACCCAGTGTGCGCTGGGTTGGACGCCAGCACTCCCCCGCGACCCCGTTTGGGACAAGCGGCAGATAATGGATGATTGTGTTAAAAATAACTGAGCTCCTGAGTTCACAGACACAGAACAGCTCTGTAAAAAGCCTGTGTGTGGTTTACTGCCTCCTGAGGATGTAGTGGAGATCACCCAATAGCAGAGTGTTCCTTTTGTTTTTCTCACTCTGACTGAGAGGTAATTTATTTAAAACCAAATTTGAAACTTTTCACACAGTAAGCCTACCCAGGGATCACTTATATCACTCATTTATACACATGTTGATTTTGTTTATTTAGAATAATAAAAAGTGCATGTTGGCCAGGCCTTATTACACACAAAAGTCTTATTACACACAAAAACACACAAAAATTACAAAAATCGGTCTTTCACATCAGAGTTTATAGTGTGGTTTCATTCAGGTTGAAGACTCATATTTGGATTCAGAGCTTCCTGTCTGCACTCTGCGTTCTTCTCCATCTTTATTTGTGCACGTCTTCTAAAATCCTGTGAATCAGAAAAACTTGTAGCAAACAAACAAACAAGACACATGTAACATTGTATTCAGTTACCAAACTGATCACTGCTGTTTAACAGGTATAATGTTAAAGCCTCCTCCACCGTCACCATGTTGGTTTGACCTTAAACTTTCCCCCATGTTAATGTCCATTTTTAATATGTAAATGATGTGTAGAAAGAACTGGTCAGCGAGGGTTATATTCAGATGCATTTGTTTTGAAAGTGAAAAATTGAAAGTGACTATTCTCGTCATTGTGAGAACACATCACAACAAAATTGGATCTCTGCATTTAACCCATGCACAAACACACACCGTGCAGCAGGGGGCAGCTATGAAAGCACCCGGGGAGCAGTGATGGGGACGGTACCTTGCTCAAGGGTACCTCAGGCCAACCTAGTGGTGAGGGGTTTGAATCCACAATCTGTATAGGAAGCTCAATCTCTAAAGCAAACACCCAGGCAGGTTTTCACCAACAGAGAGGAAACACCAGGGAGGAAACTCCCAGACTAAACTGCTGAGGAGAAATCAGGGCCTAATGCTATTCTATGCTATTAGAACTAAAATAAGAGAATACTAACCCAAAGTAAGTCATTTCACATTATATTATTTTGTTTCTGTTCAAAATTCTAAACTTTATTTTTGGATCTGATTTTACGAATCCAACTCACAACACAGTGAAGAAAAGTTGAGTGATTTGTGTTCTGTGGGTTAGAGTTTGCACCTTCACCTTTTGAAGTTAGTTTCCTGAGCAGGCTTCAGCAGAAAACTAGGTCATGACTGCCCAGCAAGGACTTCTAGTGATTTCAATCAACGTTGTGCTCCTGTTTATTAATTTGAGGACAATATGAACTATTGTCTGACAGTCTAACATTAAATGATTGTTTTCTGAAACTTTCTCTTCCTTAAACACCCTCTGCTGTAGTTGTGTGGCCTCTTAAAGCTCCTGCTGCTCTGAGTACAGGCAGAATAAATGAACTTTCTCTTCTGAACAGGGTCATCATGACTGACAGTCCTTAATTATTGTCTAAATAGTGCAGCTCGGCCTGGTTTAAAAGGATCAGCAAGCTTCGTTTCAGTCTCTTAACTTATGATCTTTCCTTATGATGATTATTATGATGATGGGGCGACAGGCCTGCACGTCACTTCATATTTATACCCCAGTGAAGTGGAAAATCTAAACTGGAGATTTATCAACCAGATTATCTGTAGTTGACAACAGAATAATATTTACAGTTATTCTGTTTGAATGTTTATGTTACTTCAAAGCAAAGTTTCTGACTTCTAGGAGGAAAATAATTAACAGCGTTATTTGTCTGATGTATATGTTCAATCGAACATGCGATCTCTTGGGGCAGCGGTGGCCTAGCGGTTAGGGCGTTAGCCGCATTTATCGGAGGATTGGGGGTTCAAACCCCTTCCCAATAGGTTGCCCTGAGGTACCCTTGAGCAAGGTACCGTCCCCATCACTGCTCCCCGGGCGCTTTCAATAGCTGCCCACTGCTGCACGGGTTTGAGTGTGCATGGGTTAAATGCAGAGGTCCAATTTCGTTGTGGTTCATGTGTGCTGTGCCGTGACCTCGCAATGACAAGGGTTGTCACTTTCACTTTCATATGTGAGTATCCGACCACTAGACCACCACCCAAATGCTCAGAGAACAGAGGTACATTTACAGCATTTAGCTGACGCTCTTATCCAGAGCGACTTGCATTTCTTAACTACTAATTACTAAATACTAAAACAAATTATCTGCTTGCATGTTATCTAATTGGGTTTTATGGTTTTATTAGTCACTGTTTGAAGCAGCAGATATAAACTTTGAGCACTAAAACTCAAGGCTTTTCAGAGAGATGTGTTTAACACTTATTATTTTAAAACATTTTATTTTTCACTTCTGCCACACAGAACTTCCTTCCTGCATTTTTAACTGGTAGCCTGATCACTCACACATTCAGTCTTACAGAAGGAACATGAACAACACTAAGAACCACTCGGGGAGTAGGCTGAAGTTTTTACTGGACTGCAAGCACGGCTGAGGACAAATCCACACCATTGTTTTAAGATGTGGCAGCAGATCTGAGTGCAGATAAATTAATTTTCACTAGTACATTTTTGAGAGTAAGATTTCCTCAGCACACTTCACAATGTAGCTTTTTTATTTGTACATACGAGCTTAAAAATGCATCAGAAGCCATTTAGACACCAAGGAACATGGAAGTATAAAACCAGGGTTGCTACACTTTTTGTTTCAGCTTGTATACTTTTCAGTTTACCTTTCCAACATTTGTTTAAGACAGTCATTGTTTATTTAAAAAAAGAAGCACTAATTCATTTCTGAGTACTGAAACTAAGAGTGTGAAAACATGAACCAGTTCACAGTCCCCCGGGGTTTACACTTCATCTACTGTATGGCATGCATTACTTGTTTTTGGATCTTATCTTTGCTTCGAAATAAAATTTCACCTCATTAATAAAGCTGTTTGTGATTTATTTCTAACCTGTCGTCACATTTCCTTAATTCTTGCATGTTCTTCTTTAGTAATACACTATAAGATACCTCATGAAGGTAAAACTCAATCTAGTTCTCCAGGTTCAGATTTCTATCAGTAATCATGAAGTTGTGTCTAAACTCTTTAAGGTCTCTAGGATCAATTGGAACAAACTGAAACATATATATTTCTCATTTAAACAGCATTATTCAATGTCCAATGTTTAGACTAAATTTGAACCCACTGTATGAAGTGTGGTGCCATCGCTGAAGCCTTCATGGTTTTGGGTGCTGGACTGTAGCGTAAGTGCAGTGGTCCTGACGTGGCCTCACTCTTCTGGCTGATGGAGGAAGCTGAACCTCGACGTACTGAAAATAACAAGTTTATCACTCTGCAGATCCTGCTTCTTCAAACATGTAGTCTAACAACAGTAGATATACCAGCATTTTACTAGAACACATTTACACTGTATTTATGAATTTAAATCCTTTAAAATAATACAGCAGTTACACAAACATAGAAAATCTAGTTATTTACATCAGTTCTAACAAAGGTTTATTTTTAAATGCATTTTTTTTTTACCTGTGTACATTCTTGAAGATTCTGTGAATCAGAGGTTAGCTGTGATGGTTGGCGTTTAGAAAACCTCCATAGCAGAGCTAGAAAATGCCAAACATATTTCTTAACAGCAGGTCTTTATTTGACATCCTGACACGTTTACTTCTGGCTCATTAAACGTAAAATCTCTCTGATATAAAACATCTTCTTCTAATCTCTCCTAAAATTATATAAATTCAGTACATTCAGCTAGAAAAGTAAAGAATAACATAAAAAAAATAACAGTAGGCCAAATATGTAAATGTGACATAGTGAACTGAATATTGTTTAAACTAATCACCAGCGATCGTAATGATGAAAACACAGTTAAGAGAAACAGATGTGAGAGTCAGACTCAGCCATGGTGTGGGATCTTTCTGATCTTTTTTATCTCCACACTCTGGTGTTCGTCCTGTAAACAGAGTAACAGATCAGATGTAGCGACTTTCAGTAAAAATGGATCAATAATGGAGTCCATGACGTCTTTAAAGACACTTACTGGTGGAGTGAAGTCTTGTTCCATTACTGAAAACCGGGTCTCCAGTTTTTACACAGTAATAATCTCCCAGTTCATCTTCTGTGATGTTCTTTATCGCTAATGAGTTATTTATTTTTAGTGAAAATATCTGATTTTTGTAGTTATTAATGTATTTTCCAGAACTAAAACTGCGTAATATCACTACCGGGGCTCTGGACGGTTTCTGTACATACCAGTATATCTCTGTTGTACTGGTAGAACCAGGAAGATCACAGTTTACTGTTACGTTCTGTCCCAGTTCAACTTGGACAAACTTCAACCCTTCAACAGCCTGAGTCCACACGAGTAAATCTACAAAGAGAAACACACAAACTCACTCAAATCATCACCTTCACTTTCAGAACAGGTGTAATTTTTTTACTTTTATCAAAGAAAACTGACTTACACATCTGAAGCTGCAGGTTCTTCATGTTGTTGCCCTGACGATTGTCTGCTTTTCTGTTTACTGCAGTTCCACTGATGACTGTTTAAGCCACAGACATAAGAGGAAGTCAGACTTCAACTGACCACAGTATTATTTTTTTTCTTCAGATTAAATCTTCAGATGTTGGCTGTATCATAGATGTTAAATTAATAAAAATGTTTTGAGCCTAAATCTGCAATAAACATATTGTAAAATTGATTTGAAATATTGCACACTTTTAATACAAATAAAGCTTCATGTGGTAACAAGAATTATAAAACATTTTATTAATCTCAGATAAGTACCTTACCCTCAGGAATTTGGCATCTTTTCAGAATGTTTTTACAAATATTTAATAGCAAGTGTGTTTTTCTTGCATTATTTCTATGTATGTGTTTTCTATGTCTATGAATAGCAGACTAAAGGTCTATTGTTTAAGAATTAGGCCCCAGGATCAGAAGGTTGTGGGTTCAAATCCAAGACCACTAGGTTGCCCTGAGGTACCCTTGAGCAAGGTATTGTCCCCATCACTGTTGCCTGAGTGCTTTCAGTTGCTGCACCCTGCTGTATGTGTGTGTGTGTGGGTTAAATACAGAGGTGGAAATTTTGCTGTGCCTCACTGTGTGCTGTGTTTCACAATGCTAAGAATAGTCACTTTCACTTTCATATGTATATAATCATGTGGTCACAATTTACAGGTAAAGTTGTTTTGAATATCTGTGTAATGTGTGTTAAAATGGTCAGTGTTGCAAAGTTGATAAAAAGTGATAAAAATATGACAAAATGACTATTTTAAATCATTTCTATTAAAGGTGCTCACACATTTTTATTACCCATTTTTTAATAGTTTGTTTGGACATGTTACTCTTTTACCATTTAAGAATAAAATAATTTATTAACTACATTTAGTTAT
Source organism: Hepsetus odoe (assembly GCA_017165825.1). Classification (NCBI taxonomy): domain Eukaryota; kingdom Metazoa; phylum Chordata; class Actinopteri; order Characiformes; family Hepsetidae; genus Hepsetus; species Hepsetus odoe. Next base: position 92,344 of record CM029391.1, read on the forward strand.
TAGAGTGTAATTAACCTGGAATTTTGTTAGCCAAGGACAGCACACTATAACTGTTTAATATATAACATTTATATGTTATATATTAGTTAGTCATACATATCCTGAACATTCATCTCTGTAACTCCTGAATTCCTCATACAAAACCACAACTCCTCTCTAGGCACCCTGTCATCTGCTTTCTCCAAGTCCACAAAGGTACAATGTAACTCCTTCTGACCTTCTCTGCACTTCTCCATCAACACCCTCAGAGCAAACATTGTATCTGAAGAGCTTTCTCAGCATGAAACCATACTTCTGACCACTGATCATCCATACCTGCTACCACAGCTCTTTCCTATTACTTCATGCTCTGGCTGATCAACTTTATTCCTCTAACCTCTAACGGGGTGTCTTTATGACTAAAGAGGTCCCAGGTTCAAATCCCACCCTGTAATTAGGACATGGAAGACGATCTGGATAAGAGTGTCTGATAAATGCTGTAAATGTGAATGTAACTCTAACAGAGATACATTGTCTCATGTGCAAAACTACTTGGAGCATGTTTTTTTTATTCTTGGAAAGAGGCTCCATCATTAATGGATATTGAATCACATGTAGTGCAACAGTAGCTGAATTGTTAACAATTAGATAAATCCTGGTTATAACTTTGGAGGCATTATGAAGACTTTTCAACACCAGAATCCTAAAAACAAACAAACTTTATTTCCCCAGCAGTGCAAATGCAAACACATACAAATATTTTATTATTATGAAGCTATCGATGTAAATCATACAGGCATTTGAAAGAACATTGCCATATTAAAACATCTCCAGCATGAGAGTTCTGGCTTGATTGTTGATTGACTTGATGCTCCAGCAAACTGGTTGTGGAACCAGTGAGGAATAAGTAAACACTGAGAGGCTGAAGTATATTTTGTTCTGTACTGTGCAAACTTCAAAGTAACTACACTCATCTAGACATGCGTGCAAAGCTTGGAAGTGATTTGCTTTAGTTATGAAGTACTTCTGGCAGCAACTGTAGGAGGGACGGCTAATACAGTGGTCTGTAGGGCAAATGCAATTTTGAGTCTCTCCTTTATATCTGCATAATCTGTTGTCCCACTGTTGCTTATACCAGAGCAAATGTTTACGCAAAAAAAATGAACAGTGTAACAGTGTATGCTGGAAGAGGTGTATGAAATGAATTAAACAAACTGTTTGGCATTAAATCATATTTACCCTGCATATATATTCAATTTGCAAATAAAAAGTAAAGTCAAAAGCTTTATTCCCTGATTTTAGAACAGGTAAACTGTTTAAGCTGCCAAGCTAACATCACAAACAAAAAAGAGCACTCAATAGTCAGCCAAAATTAGAGGACATGGACGCAGTATAAATCACTGAGGTATAAAAACCTTTAGACAAAGGGATCGTTCAGAAAAAAAGGATAATCCGTTTTTGTTAAAAGGACTTAAAAAATTTGGATGAATCTGATCCCAGACTATTTATACCAGACATCTTTAACTCACAAACTCATACTCTACCTTGAGCCACATGGACAAGTCTACTTGATCTTACATTTTATGTTTACATTTACGGCATTTATCAGACGCTTTTAGAAGCCGACTTACATGTCCTAATTACCCAGTGGTGGTGGTAGTGCTAGAGGTGGGATTTGAACCTGGACCTCTTGAGCCATAGGTCTGTAGGCAAGTATCCTACCACTGGACCACCGGAGGATCTTAATTAACTTCAGAAATGGCTTGAGGGAGCTCATATAAAGTTTGGTGATTTTTAGTGAAACAACTCTTTTGGCCGACTACTGAGTTTATTAGCCAGTTCTAAACTAAAGAAGCAACATCCATCAAAATAAAGTTGTACATCTTCAAGTCTGGGAAACATTCAATACATTCTCAGCATTTTATCACACCAGTCCACTATCACACCAGTCCACTAAGTGCTATTTCTAGAGCCACCTCTAACTGGTACAAACTAGTTTTCTCACCTTTGGCAGAATTTTACTGAATAAATTAATGTAAGGGAACAAATGTTTTAGTGCTCCAGGCAAAATGTCTAAAGATACAAGGTTCTGGATAAAGGGGTTCCACCTGCCCAGCCTTCAGCATCAGCAGTAAACTAATCACCTGATCATCTGGAATCATCTGCACCTGTTTCTTCACTGCTTCATGTGTTAAGTTAGACGCTTTGTTCTGCTTGAAGGTTCAGACGTAGATCACTGTGTGGATTAACCAACACAGAACTATCAAACTGCTCAGGTACAGAGACTGGACTGAACATGAGAGACAACAACACTGTCCTTCAGGAAGATCTGGAGAACTGCTCAGGTACAGAGACTGGACTGAAAATGAGAGACAACAACACTGTCCTTCAGGAAGATCTGGAGAACTGCTCAGGTACAGAGACTGGACTGAAAATGAGAGACAATAACGCTGTCATTCAGGAAGATCTGGAGAACTGTTCCTCAACAACACATTAAACACATGAGGTCTGGATCTTTGGGAGCAAAATATGAATTCAATGAGATTTAAACACTACATTGCACTTCATGAAATTTAGGATACACAAGGTATCTGATTTGACATACTCAGCCATCCTACTAATACTGTAACACCTAATGTAAACAAATGGAAGGAAAATGTGTTTGTTAAGTAGCTATTGATTCAGTTTCTACAAATACTGCATGTGGATCAAGCCAAGCCAAGTAGCAGCTCTTAAACATAATTTGGTGCAATTTCTCAAAGACTAAAGATTATTATCCACCACATTATAACCCAGAAGAACACTGATGACAAGCAGAGTGAATTGAAGATGATGAATTGAAGATCTTGACTCCAATCCAGTCTTTTTGCTTGACACAGTTGTCTGAACTGGCTGTGGAGCTGTAGAAAAAGACAACGTGAGACTTACACATTAATTTAAAGCTGCACTGTAAGGATAATCAATTACAACAACAAACACACCTTTAACGTGAAGGTGCACATTCTGGGTTATTTCAGCGAAGACCAGAAAGCAGTTGTACGTTCCCTCATCTGACGATTTTACTGGGCGGAGTTGAAGAGAATAGTTGCCACTTCCATACTCTGTAGGAAAACTTACAACTCTGTCCTTGTAGGCAGCGTCCTGGTGCTGAATAGACTCTTTGCTTTCAGTGATATCAAGCACATTTTTGCTGTTACTGTACCTCCAGTATACATCCACCATTTTTTCTGACGGTTTATTAACTCTATATGAACATGGCAAGATGGCGGACCTTCCTTCAACAGCTTCAACGGTCTCATCCAGGGACACTAACAGAAGCAGACAAATAGAGAAAGAGAGTGAGACACAGACGGGACAAACCAACAGTATTAAAATACCTGTGATGTTAAATAGTTGTATTTGTTGAGATGTTGTCACCTTTATTTATCAGGAGCATGAGAACACAGGTGATCAACAACCTGCGACAAAAATCACAGCAATGTGTTCAGAAAAGCAGGACAATACCAGGAGGTTCATGGGAGATTACGTATATGCAGAGACATGTCTCTCTCTCTCTCACACACACACACACACACACACACACACACACACACACTTTAGATTATCTTTATAATAGGCCTGAATGAACCAATCACCTTCACAATTACATCTATGCCATTTAGCAGATATTTTCTCCCTGAAGAACTTGGGGTTTAAGGTGGAAGTGCTGGATGTGAGATCAAAACCTGTGACTTTAGTGCATCTGAAAATATTCTACCTTTAGAAAACCACCAGGCTTTCATTTCATCAAAACTAATCTAAGAGTTTTCAGAGTCATTCTAATTTTTTCAAACTAAAAAATTAGGTTAAACTACAAAATAACATGCGTATATTTAATTAAACTCAATCCTAAACTCTTACTGTAACTGCTATCAGAAATGAGTTATACATTTTCAGTTCAATAATTTGTGGCGAATGTGAATAACTGTTAATAAATGAAACTTTTTGCTTAACATGAATGTTATTAAGAATACTGTGGCGTATTAAGGTATTACAGCACCTGTATATTATTTTGTTAAAGGTACCAAAGTTTGTTGGTCATCGTTGAGTCAGGGTCTTATTACCAGCGACACTATGATTCCATGTGACACAGAGGGGGATGTTTTAAGTTACACTGCTAAATACAGCGGTACTATGATTTACGAGTGTCACAACTAATGAGTTTATTGAGATATGAGCCGTCTTTCAGCTGTTTTTTAGCTTTGAGTTGAAGCTAAAATTCGGGTTATGAGCAGTTTCAGAGACCCACTGCTAGTTGGCGCAGTGAACAACATCTGCCCAGCATCCCGTGTCTCACTGGTTCACTTTAAGTGGTTCGCTCACAGTGGAAGCTAAGTGTTGTCTTCAGTTATTTTACAAAACTTTTAAGTTTTTCTAACCACATGTCCGAAGAGAGTGAGTGAGGACAGAGCTGAGAAGAAGGAGTGGAAGATGAGCATTAAAGAAAGAATTAATGATCTAAAAACATGACTGAGGTGTGCGTGTAGTTGACTTGGTGAAGCGCAGCACTTCTACAATCTGTACCTGAAGCAGAAACAATGGACTGGTTTTTAGGGAAAACCCCACCCATGAAAGTGAGGACAGCGTGGTGACACAGGCAGAAATCAGCCAATAAGACTCAGATATTCAGCCTTTCTTCTCCACCTTCGTCAGCATCCTCAAGTTGTCAGATCTCCAAGGCAAATGCTAAACATTATACTTAATAAAACCATTTATTTCAGTACATTCTATTGTGTTGTGTTTTTATTCAATATTCCTTATTTATAAGCACAATTTTCTTATTTAAAAATCTGGAACAAAAAAAAAGTGGTGTTTTTTGGGGTCTGGAACGGATTAATCACATTTTAATTCATTTTAATTAATTTCATTGGGGAAAACTGATTTGACATACGAGTAATATGAGTTACAAGCTCCGAAACAACTAATTAAACTCGAAAGTCAAGGGACCGCTGTACTGTTTTTCAAAGATTTAAAGTTTCTTTCTCTCCCGTTAAGAGTATAGAGTAGAGTAGAGTATTCTTTTATTATCCCACGAATGGGAAATTTGGGTGTTACAGGGCTCTTATAAAAGTGACAGATGTAAAAGATATATTAATAAATAGAGACATAAGGAAAGAGGAAAGAGGAACAAGTACAGAAGTACAGGAGCTATAAAAAATAAATTATAAATTATCTATCTATATATCTATATAAATATATATACATATACATATCTACATGGAGAATTAGGTGACCATATATACAGTACACAGTAATAATACACGATAATAAATAAGTTTTAAGCAGCCAATGAGATATGCAATGTTATTTTCTGTTACGTCTTGAATGCTACTGGACTTTATTAATTACCACTGTGAAGTTTGCCCACACTTTGTACATTCAGCATCTTATAGTTTTGAACAAGCAGATTATAAGTCATTTTTGTGTTGATATTATTTATTTTATTTCTGATTCTTTATTAGAATGCTTTTATTGTCACTGATTTATGGTGTTTGTATCTGTATTTAATTTTCCTTTTATCAGGTTCTCACAGCAAATTGAAGGCATGTGGAAAAACAAATGTGCAATAAATGCCCATTAAAAAAAAAAAAACCTGTCATGATTTAACTGAGAGGAGCTATACTTACTGAGTAAGATACTGTATGAGATACAGTAAACACTGGAATACAAAAAGTCTGAATATACATTAATATCCAAAAAAAACAAAAACATTTGTAAGCAGTTTATATATGAGGTCATTTGGGCGTTGACTTCCTCTTATTTCTGGTCACGTGAGACCATTATGACGAAGCGTCTTTGTAGCGGCTGTAACTGATCTCAGATTGCGCTCATCAATTCATGTATTTACATTCAGCGTTACAGTAGAGTCCCGTACTGACCCCAGATCAGCGTTTCTCTCTCTCGCTGAATCCGTTTAATCTTTAACATAACCCGTCTTTCAGGTTCAAGTTCAGTTCTGAAACACTAGACCGAGTTTACAGTCTAGTTTATATTTAACCGAACAGCCAGACGTCCTCGTTAACTGATCTTTAGAAAAAACTTTAGATCAATAAACTAAAACAGTCCGGATATGAACACATATTTGGGGTTTTCAGACGAAGCAGAGAGATTACTGAAGTAAATACAGCGCCTTGTTCTCTTAGGAAAGGTTTAGGACTGAGTTTAGTTCAACTTTATTTACTTATTTGAGAGTTTTACCTCAGAAAACAGCGAGCTAGCGTGTTAGCTCGGTTTAAAGTACAGATAATGACTCTGAAAGGGCTTAAAAAGCAGGTTTGGTGTTAATAAAGCAGCACTGAAGGTGTGAAGTTCATCCAGGCCTGATATAAAGTTTAATCCGCCCAAACATAAACAGTTAGCCACTTAGCATCTCAGGCCTGTGGAGGCTGTTTGGGCTCAGACTGCAGGAGAACCGGCTCTACATACCTCCCACACATGGTGCCCGGGTCAGGAGTGAAGGAGTTAAAGATTTATTAAACTTTTATAGATAATAAAATCAGAAAACTTCAATAATCTCCGCTGATATCACCCGAACGGAGCGCGCGCCCCAATAAAGGAAGAAAGTCACGTGGATGATTTCCGGGCTCCAGACAAGAGGGGTGCCCAAACTTTTACACGATCTTGACAGAAATATAAACAGATATGACACTTTTTAACATGGCTGTCATATTTTACTGGACTTTATGATCCACCAACACACCAAACA
>CM029391.1:99567-124208 GCA_017165825.1 Hepsetus odoe
GTCTGGCTGTTCGGTTAAATATAAACTAGACTGTAAACTCGGTCTAGAGATTCAGACGCTGAACTTGAACCTGACAGACTGGTTTTGTTAAATATTAAACTGGGATTCAGAGAGAGAGAGAGTGCTGATCTGGGGTCAGTACGGAACTGTATTGTACATACATGAAGTGATTAGACCTGATCTGAGATCAGTCACAGCTGCTACAGAGATGCTTCGTCATAATGGACCCACGTGACCAGAAATAAGTCTAAAATAACAATTCAACGCCCAAATGACTGACTTGGAGTGTTTATTAGTTCATACAGTGTCTTAATGAGTAAGAGTTTAGGATCGAGTTTAGTTAAACATACGCCTGTTATTTTTAATTTTAACCTCATTTTATAGAACATGACTCTGAAAACTCAGCTTAGTTTTTGTTGTCCCTTTAATCAAGAAAATGAAAGTATCTTCTAAATGGCCTTTAAATGTGAAGCTGATCAGTTAATTCAGGCTAAATAGAAAGAAAATCTAAAGTTATTGTGTGAGTGAGACATGTTTCTGCATGTACGTTGTCCCCCATGAACCTGCTGGTATTTGAAAAAGGCCTGTAAAGGTTTTTTTCCTGCTTTTCTGAACTCTGCTGTGATTTCCTGGTTGGTGATTGTTGTTGTGAAAACTGAATGTTCTGGGTTTTTGTTGCAGGTTGTTGATCACCTGTGTTCTCATGTTCCTGATAAATAAAGGTGACAACATCTCCACAAATACAACTGTTTAACATCACAGGTATTTTAATACTGTTGGTTTGTCCTGTCTGTGTCTCACTCTGTTTCTCCATCTGTCTGCTTCTGTTAGTGTCCCTGGATGAGACAGTTATAACTGTTGAAGCTGTTGAAGGAGGAGCCGTCATCTTGCAATGTTCATACGATGTCAAAAGTTTTAAGCCTGAGGAGATTAATGTTAGTTGGAGGTACAATGAGAAGATAGTGTACAGCATTTTCAAAAACGCAGTCTTTAATTCTGACCAAGATCCAGAATATAAAGACAGAACTACAAGTCTTTTTCATGAGTTCTCAGAAGGCAACTTTTCCATTCAACTCAAGGGTGTGAAATTCTCAGATCAGGGGACGTACTCCTGTATCAGTGCGCTTTCAGGTCCCACTCCGAAAACACAACTGCAGGTTATAAAAGGTGTGTATATTCTTTTTCTTTTTTTTTTTTTTCTTTTTTTTTACATTCTTCAGCATACGATGAAGAGATTGTATTATGGCATACACTTTGTACTGTGGCCCTAAAATGGATATAATTTTGAGAGATAATATCCAGTGCAATTTAAGCAATACAATGAATATTTTATTTTCTTGTCTTCGCAAACATTTACTAATTCAGAATCAGAATGATTTCTTATCTTTTTTGGATAGAATAATCGGTGGAATTCTTGTTGATTAAAACAGTAGCTGCAGATTTTTACGGTTTCATTTAATCAGAAATTGAAACAGATGATCCACTGTGGCGAATCCTTACAGGAGCCACCAAAAGAATACGTTCAAAGGGTGGTCTGGTAGTGCAGTGGATACATCTGTTTCCCAGGTGGGACAGTCCAGGTCTTTTCTATGAGGAGCTTGCATGTTCTCTCTGTGTCTTCCTGGGTTGCTTCTGGACAATTTGGTTTCCTCCCACCATCCAAAGATCTGCACATTGGAGATGCTAAACTACTCCTTAGTTGCAAGTGTGTATCTCCACCTTATGCACTACATGTACTGGGACAGGCTCCAGCAGCACCCATTTCCCCAGTTTAGATCAACAGTTAGGACTATTGACTGAAGTACTGTATCAAGTTGTGGAGCAGTTGAATGTAATTGATTAGTGGTTGAAGCTTATTGGCGGACCTTGACTTTGTACTCAGAGGAGTCCTTAACTGGTTTAACACCGATCGTCTGTATCAAGTCAAGTAGGATTTTATTGTCATTTCAGCCATGTGCATAGTGCATAGTGACATAGTATAGTAGTGATGTAGGGTTTGGGTCAATTAATTAACATATGAATTCACACACAGCGGTGGCCTAGTGGTTAGGGTGTTGGCCACGTGATCGGAGGATCGGGGGTTCGAACCCCTTCCCACTGGGTTGCCCTGAGGTGCCCTTGATCAAGGTGCCGTCCCCGTCCCGCTCCTCCCTGCGATGGGCTGGCGACCTGTCCAGGGTGCGTCCCCCGTCCTCGCCCTGTGTGCGCTGGGTTGGACTCCGGCACTCCCCCGCGACCCCGTTTGGGACAAGCGGCAGATAATGGATGGATGGATGAATTCACACAGATGCAGATTTTACATTGCAGGGCTGCTAGGACAGTGTCTGGTTCTCCTTTGACCTTTAGAAATTCTGTTATGATCCACACTCGAGCTACAGTAAGATATAAACTGAAATAATCTCTAGATAACTGCATGAAGATTGGAGCAGTAACTGAATTGTGTTTCTGTGTCCATTAGGTCACATTATCTTCCAAGAATTACTGTATTTCAGGGTAGAAATTCGTTTATTAATCCCTGTTCAGTTTAGAAGCTTGATATATAACCCCAGCTTCCTGTCACAAAAAGCTTTTTATTGTTGTGACTTCTTTTGAGATCTGCTTAAAAATAAAGATTGATAATCAGAAATTAACCAGTGTAACAGAAACCGTGCATATGGATTTTTAGGTTTAACAATTTTATTCAAAGTTTTAGGAGTGTTCTGAAAATTAATGAAATAAAAAAAGTCTTCCATTTCATAAGTATTCAGACCCTCTACTCGACACTGCACCTCAATGCAACATTGGCAGCTGCGTCATCCTCAGGTTGTCTTGAAATGATCGTGATTGCGAGTTTCTTACAGTGTCCTGGGCTGATTTATATACGTTCCTGGGGATCATTGGTGGAAAACCATTATCAGATCTCTCTGAGATGTCCTGTTGGGTCCAGGTCTTGTACCAGACTGGTCCACTCCAGACCTTAATATAGTTTTCCCCTAGCTGTAGCTCCTGGTCATTGTGTTTGGAATTAAAAATCTTTCACCCCAGGCTGAGATCCTGAGCTCTTTTAAAATGTCTTCACTCAGGATTTCAGCATCCAACTTGCCCTCTGTCCTCTGTCCTGACAATTACAGCATTTATCAGACGCTCTTATCCAGAGTGACTTCCATGTCCTAATTACAGGGACAGTCCCCCTGGAGACACTCAGGGTTAAGGGTCTTGCTCAGGGACCCAGTGATGGTAGTGTTAGAGGTGGTATTCGAACCTGGGACCTCTTGGTCCATAGATCTATAGGCAAATTTCTGATGTACTGGAACTGTTCTAACTCTGACATGTTTAGGTTACTGCATAGGTGTTTACACAAGTCATCATTCTAAGGAAATGTTATTTAAAGTTAGATTTTTCAGAATGAAAGGGAAAGAATAGTGTAAAGACAATTATGATTATGAAGCACAGAGTTGTTGGGAGTTCAGACCCAGTTTTTGGACACACACTCTTGCACACATGCACGCACGTAAGCACTCTACATTATTGATCCATTTTTACTATCAGAAGGTCCATCTGATCAGTTATTCCATTTACAGGACAAACACAAGAGTGTGGAGCCACACCATGGCTGAGTGTGATTATTATATCTGTTTCTCTTAACTGCATTTTCATCATCGGTAAGTGATTATTAGTTTAAATAATATGCAGTACACTACAAACATTTACATGTTTTCACATTTTTGTTTTTTTATTGTTTACTTTTCTAGCTGAAAGTACTGAATTTAGATCATTTCAGGAGAGATTTGAAGTAGATGTTATATATCAGAGAGATTTTTCATTTAATGAGCCAAAAGTAAACGTGTCAGTGTGTCAATTTAAGACCTGCTGTTAAGAAATGTTGTTTGGTATTTTCTAGCTCTGCTATGGAAATGCTGGAGAAGATTTTCAAAACGGCATCCATCACCTCTAGCTGATTCAGGGGAGCTTTAAGAACCTTCACAGGTAAAAAAAAAAAAAAAAAAAAAAAACTGCATTTAAACCATTGTTAGAACTGATAACTTGAATTTCTATGTTTTTGTAACTGCTGTATTATTTTAAAGGATTTAAATTCACAAATACAGTGTAAATGTGTTGTAGTAAAATGCTGGTATATCTACTGTTGTTAGACTGCATGTTTGAAGAATCAGGATCTGCAGATTGATAAACCTGTTATTTTCAGTACGCAGAGTTTCAGCTTCCTCCATCAGCCTGAAGAGTGAGGCCACGTCAGGACCACTGCACTTAGGCTCTAGTCCAGCACCCAAAACCATGAAGGCTTCAGCGAAGGCACCACACTTCATACAGTGCGTTCAAATTTAGTCTAAACTTCAAACTTTTTGAATAACGCTGTGTTTAAATGATTTCTTATAAATAGCTGAGAAGTACGTACCTTTCAGTTTGTTCACTTCATCCTAGAGATCTCAAAGAGTTTAAATAGCATGACTACATGACCGTATTACTATTGCTAGAAATCTGAATCTGGAAAACCAGACTTAACTAAAGTTAGAGTCATTCGGACATTTTGTTTAGGCTGATGAGGGGAAAAAGATGAGACTCCTTTTAGATGAGTCTGTAACAAAGTGGGAACTTAAAAGGGTCTCAAAATGATGCAACCTGTTATTTATTTTTCTTCATTAATTTTTTTTCAGAATTTATATTCAGTATTTTTTGATCAAACTATTCATTTCTAAACTTTTTGATGGCTTGTGCATTTGTTTTTTGTATTATTTTTGATTAACAATGATTATTAATAACAGCCAAAGCGTTGGTTACTTTTTGTTTAGATATACGACACCTCACTGCTACTCAGGGTTTTTTTACTATTGTTTTTTCCCAAAAAAGTACCAAAAGTGTTGATTAATCAGCTTAGATTTGGCTCAAATAACCAAAAAGATTGCAAACTTGTAAAATTATTTATTTCAGGTGTTCTACCACACCCAAAAAAGAGCCTCAAATACAGTTAGTCTATTATCAATCTAATGAGTGTTTATTTATTTAATCTTCATCCACTTACAAACTGTATAACTGCCTTATATTATAACCTATCACAAATCTGCTGATGTGGCGTAACAGGGCAGGTATTATTTTAACAATAAAAAGGTCTTCAGTGTGTTTGGTGGTTCTGTTTTTTTATTTGCTACATAAAAAAAATAAAAAATCTCCCATTTATATACGGTGCTCTTAACGATTATTGGATCCCCTTTTTATAATTAGTATAAAGGGCTAGAAAAACTCTTTGATGAAGTAGTTTCATCTCACCCTAAGAAAGCAACCTTTAACAAAAATAAATTTTATTCAATTCAATTTTATATTGAACACCATTCAGTTCAACCATGTTTTCCATTTTAAATGGTGCATATTATAGTTGACTGGAGTGTAACTTTCAAGCTGTAATCTGAGTCTCTATTTCACTTTCTAGAGCACTCTGAATCACTGTGGAAATCCAAAGGCTTCCTTTTAATTTGATGAAAATTAACATGATTCTTTTTTGTAATACTTTTTGTGAAGGAGCTTCAGATTGCTGGTTTCATTAACCAACACTGTGAACAGATATAACTGTTAGAGCTGAGTCATTTATATTTAACAGCTATAGATGTAAACCAACATACTGGGCTCTCCACAATTTTTGTTATGCATAATAAAAATAAGTAAAAGGATAAACAATCCAATTTTTGGGGAAGTAGCTTCATTTCACCCAGAGAAAATGAGAAAAATCCCACCTTTAACTCCAGAGATATTGTTTTGTAATTGTTTCGGAGATGTCTTGGTCTAAAAAATAGTGTGCCTTAATGTCTGCTTTCACAATAAGGATGTCTGGAGAACTGATACCTAAGGTTATGAGAATGCATTTTTTACCTGAAGGAGGCAAAAAACTCACCTACATGTGTCCTACTCTGCTGTTACATGCCTAGAAAATTTCTAGACTCTAGACATTAAAAAGGTAATGTGTGGAAGTACTTATTAGACACTGCCTGTCAAAAAAAAGGGACCACCTGGATTTAACAAAGCAAACCGGTATCATCACTGGATGATTACTGCAGGATGTTTGATATTATGTTTCAGCTGCAACAAGTTATTGAACCTGATCTGCTGCTGTGAGTAGCTTCTCGTTACTTAACCATGTCGGAAGATCATCTTGTGGTCATGGAAAAGATGTTCATCTGTTTCAGAAGGGTCAGTTTATTGGCATCAAGCGAAGAAAACATCGAATGAAAAGCTAAAATCTCTTAAACACAGCACATGTTGGTAATTTCCCTCCTTAAACCTGGTTCACACTTAGTGGCAGGTGTTGTGATTGTGTTTGAGGAGGGAAATCACCCAAATGGGCTGGACTCTGGCCCTCCAGGACTGGAGTTTGACACCCCTGATTTAAACGTTTGGTGAAATTAAATCATTACAAAAAAGCAACAGAACTCATGCCTGTGTTCAATAGTGAAAATAAGTGCATTTCTACGTGCACAGTGCAAAGGGACTCAAGGGACTAAACAGTTGTGTTGCCTTAAGAAACTACTGATCAGTGAGGCTAATCACAAAAAAGGCTTCAGTTTGGTTGGTTGTCACATTGCAGAAGCTTATCGAAACAATGGCACATAAGCAAAGCTAAAGGCATCCAACAAAAATTTGAGTGTGATTTTTTTTTTGGACAGGCAGTTAATACATTTTCAAAAAAGGAGTTAACACAACTAACGTAGTGAAGTGCCTTAAATACAGATATTCAGATGAACAATTCAAATTGAAGTTTAACATTACATTAACAACATGAGCAAAGTACTGTCTTTGGTGTTTAAAAAAATCAAAAGTGTAAAAGATTACAGACAGCAGCAACAGTCAATAAATATGAAGCTGTAATTTACATTTACGGCATTTATCAGATGCTCTTATCCAGAGGGATGTCCATGTCCTAATTACAGGGACAGTCCCCTCTGGAGACACTCAGGGTTAAGGGTCTTGCTCAGGGACCCAGTGGAGGTAGTACCAGAGGTGGGATTCAAACCTGGGACCTCTTGAGCCATTGGACCACCACCACCCTATATAAAATATGTGGAATGGCTTAGTGTGGGACTATATCAAATATAAAAATCAGTTCTGGTTTAGGAGTCTGACGGCAAGGGTCAAGAAACTGTTCCCCTTTCTGGCTGTGAAGGTCTGTATGCTACAGAACCTTTTTCCAGATACGAAATACGAAAGAATAATGAGAAAGAGTGTAAGGAGTGAGTGGGATGTTCCACAAAGTGTCTGGTGAAGATGTGCTGGACTGGGGGAGAGAGAACATTATAATCTTTTCAGTTCTCCTCAACACTCTTGCAGTCTGAGGTGTTTTGGTTTTGGCATCAGGCTGTGATTCAGCTGCTGAGGGTTCTCTCTACGGTCCCTCTGTAGAAAGAGATGTAGAAGGGCTCTCCTCAATCCCCACAGGAAGAAGAGAAAGGGGTTATCAGTGAGAAAAGAAAAGAGTAGCCCACACAGCCTTGATGGGCCCCTGTGCTCAGCCTGATGGTTATGGAGATGGAGTTGCACACACTCCAAAATGACTGAGGTATTCCAGTCAGGAAGTTAAGGATGGCAGAGCAGGTGTTTAGGCCCAATAGCCAGTTGTCCTGTCCGATGATGAGAATGTTGAATGATGAAATTAAATCTACAAACAGCATTCTGACTTAATGTCCTTTTTTTAGATGGGAGAGGGCTATGTGAAGGGTGGTGGTGATGGTTCCTTGACTGGTTGGGAGGTTGTGTATTTACATTTTACACTGTGCAGTCTGTAGTGTGCCTAGGAGGTAGATGAAGAAAAAGTACATCAGAATATTGCAACACGCAAAATATCTCTCTGAATTATGGTCAGAAAGGGAAGCGATAACCACCTGAAAGCAGCAAAATGTGTGTCTATACCGACCCATGGTGAAGTATGTTAGTTCAAAGGATGTGTGATTGTTACGATAGCGCTCCACCACCAGGGGGCATGAACCAATCAAGAATGGGCAATGGTGCATGAGCGTGACATCAAATCTAGTGGACATAAATTTCAGACAACGCGCAGTGTTCAGCACTCTCGTAAGATTATCGTCACAGACTCACACTTGTTGGGACTTTTACCTGTTATTACGGTTCTCGTTCACCATTTTTCCATGCGGGAAACACCACCACTCGGCTCTGTCAAATCTGTCAGAGCTCCTGGTCAGCTGCAGAATACTCTGTGGAGTTCAGAACTCCTGCTACTGAAAGCAGCAGGAATGCAGAGGCATTACTTCCTTAACGGTTTAGGACCTGGATGGTCCTACGACGCCACTGAACCAGTCCAACCACCCAACCCTGCACCTGGGCCTATGCAGATTGCACAAGCTGGTCCATCCACCCAGGAAAAGGAACGACAGGCTTGTCTTGGCCTCTGTGCCTACTGTGCTATGAAAGGAGGCTTGTCCTAGCCTGTCAGGAAAAAACATGGAACCTCAGGTGAAAGGGAAACACAGAGGGTCCATGCATGCATTAGAACCCCTCGGGACTAGGTGAATTTAGCTCATTCTCTCAAACTCCAACTTCACCAGAGAGACTTACCTACATCTGTACACTGGATGGACAACACCTTGGCTCCGGAACCATCTGCATCATCACCCTTTCTTCTAACCACCAAGAACAGTTAACTTTTTTGCAGACTGATTATTTTTGGGGGTCACAACCTGACCCTAGGTTGTATTATGTATATTCCTAGTTGGTCTCAGGAGCAGTGATGGGGACGGTAACTTGGAAACAGGGCAACCTACTGTGACGAGGTCCTTGCTCAAGGGTACCTCAGGGCAACCTACTGGTGGGGAATCAAACCCACAATCTTCCGATGCGGGGGCAACTCCCTAACCACTAGGCTACCACTGCCACTCATGAACACAGATGATGAATGGAAGAATGCTTTTAATATACCCAAGGGCCATTATGAATGCCTGGTTATGCCTTTTGGTTTAGCTAATGCTCCTGCTGTGTTCCTGTGATTGGTGAAAGAAGCACTAAAAGACTTCCTTTGTATTCATCTATCTAAATGATATTCTAATCTTCTCCAAACTCCACCAAGAACATGTCCAGCAGGCTGGTTCTCCAGAAACTCCTCCAAAACCAGCTCTTTGTCGAACTGGTTTCACACATCCTCAACAGTGAGGGCCTTCAAATGGAAGATGCAAAAACAAAAGCTGTTCTGTAATGGGAGCAAACCAACCTTTTAAACAGCTTCAAAGGTTCCTGGGCTATGTTAACTTTTATCGCAGGTTCATTAGAGGCTTTGGTCAACTGGTGACCACCCTCACTCGGCTCACAAAGATGAGCGCACAGCCTTTCAACTGGTGGCCCTCTTGGAGAAAAGATGCTGAGGAGTTTGTGCAGGCGTGTTCTGTTTGCATCAACAGTAAATCTAGCAGGTCCAAACCTGAAGGTGAGTTGATTGGAGTCGTTGGAGATTTCTTCTCAGCCTTGGACTTAGTGATGGATTTTGTCATTGGGCTTGCTCCCTCATCCATCCTGCTTCCTCGTTGTGGTGGACCATTTCTCCAAGATGGCTCATTTTGTTCCGATGGAGAAGATTCTCTCTGCTCTAGGAACGGCTAAAGCTTTAATCCACCATGTCGTTAGATTGCACGGAATTCCCCAGGAAGTCATGTCAGACCATGGTGTGCAAAGCTAGCCTACAGTTCGCAACACAAGCAGGCATTGGGTATGTCCCCCCTCCAGGGCCAGACTGGTTAGCTCCTGTACTCCTCCCTGATCAGTCCCACTATCTGGTGTCCCCTCTGCTCAGGCCCTGGTACGGCATTGCCAGAAAGTCTGTAAGACCACGCACAGGGCTCTTCTGAAAGCTTTGATGGCTATGCAGAAGATAGCTAAACAACATCGTTACCGGGCACGGCCGTTTTACTCGGCCGATAAAGTTTGGCTGTCTACCTAGGACATCACTATTTCGGGCCACCAGTCCATGGGGTCAACCCCATCACTTACCTGTTGTGTGGGAGCAGTCACTTGCGGATTCACCAGGTCTTCCACATGTCCAAGCTTAAGCCCTGGGTGAACTCAGCACTTCAGCCGTCCCAGTTACAGTAGCGCTCCACCACTAGGGGACGCCTACCGATCAAGAAAGGGCAATGGTGCACGAGCGCAACATCATATCTAGCAGACATACATTTGTGAGATGGAGAGTCATAAAAGTCATTTAGAGTTAGATTTTTCTCTTCATGAATAAAAGGGAAAGGATAGTGTAAAGATAATGTGATCATAGAGCATAGAGCTGTTGTTGGGGGTTGAACCACAGCTAAAATTTTGGACAGACACACTTACACTCACTAACTAACACTCACACACAATTTGATTACATTTCAACAGGGGTCTGTGCAGCCCCCCTGAATTACAATCTAGTAACTATTTAGATCTCTATGGCAGAATGCCAGCAATCACCAGAGATATCAATTCAACAATGAATATATATCAAATATGAATAAATACACTGCTCAAAATGAAAGGAACTCTTTCTAATCAGAGTTTAGTATCAAGTCAGTTAAACTTGTGGGATGTTGATCTGGTCAGTTCAGTATCAGAGGGGATTGTTAATCAGTGTCAGCTGTTTTGGTGTTGATGAAATGAACAACAGGTGAACTAAAGGGGTAACAATGAGACGACCCCAAAAACAGGAATGGATTTGCAGGTGGATGGCCACAGACATTTTTTTCCTCCTCGTCTTATTTTTGACTACTTTTCAGTAGTTTTTTATTTGACTAGGGTCAGTGTCACTACTGGTAGCTCGAGGAGATGCCGGGACCCTACAGAGGTTGCACAGGCAGTCCAGCTCCACCAGGATGGCACATCAATATGTGCCATTGCCAAAAGGTTTGCTGTGTCTCAAGAGCAGCCTGCCGCATCATTTTTTCAGTTTAAATTTCCCTCTGTAGATTGATCATTTTCATTTCATCAAATGTGGCCTTTTGTTCCTAACACATCACCCATTCCATATCAGTATGGATACCCAGCATGATTTTTTTTCCAATTGAGATCTGATGTTTTCAAAGTGTTCCTTACATTTTTTTGAGCAGTGTATTTATTACCACACGCACATTCCTTGTTATATTCTCCATAAAAAACCATATCAAGGATCAATAATAGTTAACATGTAAAGGGTTTTGAAGAGTTGTGGTCAGTGTATTTATGTCCCACTTCCTCTTATGCTCATTACTAAAACTGTGCTCAGCAACAGAACTAGACACTTTGCAAGAGGCTTAACGTGACGGCATGACGACTTCACTCCTTCACTTGTGTGAGTCAGTCTTTATTTCACTAGTAAAGCTGTAAAAGTGATTTTAGGCCTGATTTTAGAGGGAAGGTGATGATCTGAGTGAGTTTGTGTGTTTCTCTTTGTAGATTTACTCGTGTGGACTCAGGCTGTTAAAGGGTTGAAGTTTGTCCAAGTTGAACTGGGACAGAACGTAACCGGTAAATCAGATCTTCCTGGTTCTACCAGTGTAACAGAGATATACTGGTATATACAGAAACCGTTCAGAGCCTGCAGTGATATTATTACGCGAGTTTGCTTTGGGTGAAGACGTTTCACCCAAATATTTTAAACAGAGATTTTAACCTGAAGTTTTCATTACAAGTAAAAAGTAACTCTTTAGTGATAAAGAACATCACAGAAGATGAACTGGGAGATTATTACTGTGTAGAAGATAAAAAACAGGTTTTCAGTAATGGAACAAGACTTCACTCAACTGGTAAGTGTCTTTAAAGACGTCATGGACTCCATTATCAATCCATTTTTACTGAAATTCGCTCCATCTGTTTACAGCACCGTCTCCAGCACCGTTTACAGCACGAACACCAGAGCGTGGAGATAAAACAGAGCAGGTGGATCAGAAAGCTCCCACACCATGGCTGAGTCTGATTATTACATCTGTTTCTCTTAACTTCATTTTCATCATTACGATCGTCGGTGAGAGATTATAAGTTTAAACAATATGCAGTTCACTACGTCACATTTACATGTTTCGCCTACTTTTTAGTTTTTTAATTGTTATTTACTTTTCTAGCTGAAAGTACTGAATTTTGATAATTTCAGGAAAGATCCAAAGTAGATATTATACATCAGAGAGATTTTAAGTAAACGTGTCAGGGTGTCAAATACCTGCTGTTAAGAAGTATTGTTTGGTATTTTCTAGCTCTACTATGGAGACTCAGGATATTTTCAAAATACCAACCATCACCTCTGGCCTCTCATTCACAGCATCTTCAAGAACCTACACAGGTAAAAATTAAATCTGCATTAAATCCTTTGTTAGAACTGATGTAAGTAACTAGATTTTCTATGTTTGTGTAACTGCTGTAGTATTTTAAAGGATTTAAATTCATAAATACAGTGTAAATGTGTTCCAGTAAAATGCTGGAGTATCGACTGTTAGACTGCATGTTTCAAGAAGACCTGCAGATTGATAAACTTGTTATTTTCAGTACGCCGAGGTTCAGCTTCTTCCATCAGCCAGACCAGTCAAACCACGTCAGGACCACTGCACTTATGCTCTAGTCCAGCACCCAAAACCATGAAGGCTTCAGCGATGGCGACACACTTCATACAGTGGGTTCAAATTTAGTCTAAACTTTGGACTTTGAATAACACTGTGTTTAGATGATTTCTTATAAATAGCTGAGAACTATCTATGTTTCAGTTTGTTCACTTGATCCTAGAGATTTCAAAGAGTTTAGACAGCATGACTACATGACCGTATTACTATTGCTAGAAATCAGAATCTGGAAAACTAGGTTGAGTTTTACCTTCAGGAGGTATCCAGACTTATAGATAGTGTATTACTAAAGAAGAACATGCAAGGATGTAGGAAAAGCTTTACACACAAACCCTGGGGAGTTTTTGACTTTTTTTAATGTTGTGATTGTGCACTGGTTTTGATGTGTATCATGCAAATTCCTTTAAATGTTGTTGGTAAATGTTGGAACAAACATGGTTTTTTCCTTCCATGTTCTCTGGTGTTTAAATGGCTTCAGATGCATTTTTAAGCTCATTTGTACAAATTGAAAGGCTGCATTTTGAAGCATGCTGAGGAAATTTCACCCTCAGAAATGTGTTTTTTTTTTATTTATTTTTTTAATACATATAGAGTGAAAGATCAATTTCTGCAAGCAAATCTGCCGCCACATCTTAATACAATGGTGTGCATTTGTTCTCAGCTGTGCTTGCAGATCAGTAAAAACTTCAAATTGGTCCTACTCCCTGAGTCGTCTTAGTGTTGTTCATATTCCTTCTGTAAGACTGAATGTGTGTGCGGTCAGGCTACCAGTAAAAAATGGAGGAAGGAGGTTCTGTGTAGCAGAAGTGAAAAATGAAATGTTTTAAAATAATAAGTGTTAAACACATCACTCTGAACAGCCTTGAGTTTCCACAACTTTCGGAAGCTTTAGTGCTCAAAGTTTCTATCTGCTGCTTCAAACAGTGACTAATAAAACCATTAAACCCAATTAGATGACATGCAAGCAGAAACTATACATCAGACAAATAACGCTGTAAGTTTGAATTATTTACCTCTTTGTTAAAAATGACTGATCCTGTACTAATAGGCAAAAACTTTGCTTTGAAGTAACAAACATTCAAACAGAATATCTGCAAATAGAATTGTAATTATTCTATTGTCAACTACAGATAATCTGATTAATAAATCTCCACTTTAGATTTTCCACTTCACTGGGTATAAATATGAGTGATGTGCCTGTTGCTCGATCATCATAAAGTTACTGAAACGAAGCTTGCTGATCCTTTTAAATCAGGCCGAGCTGCACTATTTAGACAATAATTAAGGACTGTCAGTCATGATGACCCTGTTCAGAAGAGAAAGTTCATTTTTTCTGCCTGTACTCAGAGCAGCAGGAGCTTTAAGAGGCCACACAACTACAGCAGAGGGAGTTTAAGGAAGAGAAAGTTTCAGAAAACAATAATTTAATGTTAGATTGTCAGACAATAGTTCATATTGTCCTCAAATAAATAAACAGGAGCACAAAGTTGATTGAAATCACTAGAAGTCCTTGCTGGGGACTCATGACCTAGTTTTCTGCTGAAGTCTGCTCAGGAAACAAACTTCAAAGGTGAAGGTGCAAACTTTTACCCACAGAACACAAATCACTCAACTTGTAAAACTTGCACTTTAGATCCACAAATAAAGTGTAGGATTTTGGACAGAAACAAAATATATAAATATAAAATGACTTACTTTAGATTATAATTCTCTTATTTTAGTTCTAATACTGTTTTAGAGCATATTGATCAGGAGTTCTTTTAAAAACATTAGAAATATAAACTGTAATTTCATAAATGGGTTTAATGAATCTAAATGTGCTTTAAAGTTTTAAAATTCTTTTCTTTCCCAACTTGGGAAAACTGGATCCTTAAAGTTCAAGTTACAGTGATGTAGTAATTTTTCCAACACCGTTCACAAACATGGCTTATCCAGCTCTGCCAGGAGATGAAAAATCTTCTTTGGTAGTACAAATGCATCTGAATATAACCATCTTTGACCAGTTCCTTCCACACATTATTTACATCATATTAAAAATGCACATTCACATAGGGGAAAGTTAAAGGTCAAACCAACATGGTGACGGTGGAGGAGGCTTTAACATTATATCAGTTAAACAGCAGTGATCAGTTTGGTAACTGAATACAATGTTACATGTGGCTGTTATTAACAGTCTTGTTTGTTTGTTTGCTACACTTTCCTCATGATTACATGTTGGTTCTGCTTCAGTTTGTTTGATAGTGTTTGAATGAAACCACACTATAAAGCTCGTCTGGCCAAGATGTACTTTGTTATTCTAAATAAACAAAATCAACACGTGTATATATGAATGATATAAGTGACCCCTGGGTAGGCTTACTGTGTGAAAAGTTTCAAATTTGGTTTTAAATTAATTACCTCTCAGTCAGTGTGAGAAAAACAAAAGGAACACTGCTATTGGGTCATCTCCACTACAGCCTCAGTAGGAGGCAGTAAACCACAGACAGGCTTTTTATAGACGTGTGGTTTGACCAGGCTGCTGATTAAACTGCATCATGCACGAAGAGCTGTTCTGTGTCTGTGAGCTCAGGAGCTCAAATTTAAAAAAAACTGCTGGTTTTAAAAGCTTACGCAGATCATCTGAATCTGTGGCTTTTGAGATTTGCTCAAAGCCCATGTGTATGTGTGTTTTGTATTTACGCTCAACAAGAAATTAAAAATGTCTTTAAGGGCTGCCGTGAAGCCTAAAGTCAAATTTCTTGCAAAACTAATATAAACTGGACCTCTTGTTCTTTTAATTTCAGTGAATTCAGAAGTTAAAGTGAGCTTGATTACTAACTTTACACAAATATTTTGATTTTAAATGAAGATAAGCAATGTTACACTGAAGAGTTAAGGGGATCTGTAGGCAAGTGTTTCTTCAAGGCTGACTTAATCTCTAAGACTGACTTCAAAGAACATAACTAAACTGCACCCTTTTCAAACTTTCAGGTGAGGCCATGAAGAATTTAGTTTTGTTTTTTTTTTACTATTATTAGGCAGTTCAGAATTATGAACCAATTAAAACCATCTAAAAAGACCAAAAGACATTGAAATTCAGTTAACCATCTAAAAAGGTTTGAAGATGTTAAAATTAAAACTGTTGATATTATTTCAGTAGACACATCTGCTTGTACTTTCAGAAACATCACTGACACTACTAGATACACCACTACTATCTGAACTGGGAAACATGACCATATTTATCTGTACTACAATGTGCCTTTCTCTGTTTAGCAGGAATATTCAGTGCAGTGTTGAAATTAAAGAAATAGCCTGTACAAGAGACATAATTTATCCTTTTTGACATTCACAACTTGTCAGATGTCAGAAAAAGGATCAAGTATAAGCATGTAAATGGTAAAGTATGAACAAGAAGTCCAGAACTTTGGAGTTGACTCTTGATTCCTGACTGTTTGGGATTGTGGTTTCTATGGCTGCGATCGATCTCTGTAATATAAAAGTCTCTCTACAGCTCTGTGGTGTTCTTCACATCAGGCTGAAGCTGTGTATTTCATCTGGATTTACAGGGTTTCTGTCTGTGTATCTGTTTTGTCTGGTGGTTGATATGAGACGTTGTCCTGGGTAACACTGTGGTAATGTTGTTAACGAATGACTACAAGCCAGTGAGCAGTGTTTTAACAGTAGCTTTCAGGAACTAAAAGTATAAATATTACATGATAATGTGCTTTTACGCAATGTTTCTAGATGTTGCACAAAATGAACTAAAAGAAGGTTCAACGCAAAGAAGACAAAGAAAGTAAATGAGTGTGTGGTTTGTGTTTCTTGACCAATCAGATTAACAGGGATTTGGGCCTTCAGTTGTTTCTGTTGTGACAAAGGAAAGATTAGTACCTGCAGTCATTGAGTACCTTGGACATGATTTTCAGAGATCGAAACCATCCTGACAAACAAAGAGTGAAAGGTTTATGTTTATGTTTATGTTTTTCAAATGAAATCTCATTTGGTAGCTGACAGTGGATCACTTTCTAAAAAGGGCATTTTACCAGATTGCTAATAAATAGTTGTAACGGTGGCGGGGTGTAGAGAGGACGCCAATGCAGAGCCAGTGGTTCCGAAACGTAACTTTATTAACTATATTTACAAAACAAAACAAAGGACTGCAGTTCCTAACCAAAATCAAGGAACTGCAGCCCAAACCAAACCAAAAGTGCCACCACTACTGTGAGGCGTAGCCTCGATAATGAACCGCGCTCTGTCCTGACACACCGGGGCTTAAATAGCAGCCCCTATGAAGCACACCTGTGTCTAACAAGCCCAGGTGTGCTCAGTCAGGGCAGAGCGCCATCTGTCGTGCCCGATCGGAACCACGGGCACGACAGACCGTGACAATAGTGTCTGATTCAGATCTGCTGAACATATCAGAGAAAGTTTGACAGTCCTGCCTTTAGATAATAAAAGGCCTTCTGCTCTTACTGTTAAACAGGAGCTCATCTGGGATGTAAGGGAAACTCATTCTTCCATTTATAACAGTTTAAATATCAACAAAAAGTAAAAGGTAACTGCTTAACCCTTATTATAATCATTTTAACACAAAACATTACCAGTTATTCAACCAATTGTCCTACTTTTACACTTTCATAGATTGAAAAGTACTCATTTAAATAGTACTTTATTTATAAAAAACTTCTCCAAAATCAAAAGTTCCAAAATTTATTAGGAACTTATTTCTGCACAGCATGAGATAAAGCAACCATTTAATGGTATTGGAACTAGATGTCTTATCAAATGCTGTGCTGATGATAAGTACATTTAAACCTGTCAGTTAGTTTTAATTCACAGACATTAGTTTGAACAAAGAAACAGCACAAAAGTCTTGAGCTCCTCAATTCTTTATATTTTGCTGGCAATCATTTTGTTGGTGTAAATATACTGTTTCCTGTTTATTTTATACAGAAAGTATCAGTTCACACACATTTGTGTGTACAAAGTATTTTTATTGAGGAAGTCAGGTGTTACAGAGAAGTATGTGAGAGTAGTTCTGGATATGTATGATGGCAGTGTAACAGCGGTGAGATCTGCAGTGGGAATGACAGATGCATTTAAGGTAGTGGTTGGATTACATCAAGGATCAGCGCTGAGCCCATTCATGTTTGCGATTGTGATGGACAGGTTGACGGATGAAGTTAGACAGGAGTCTCCGTGGACAATGACGTTTGCTGATGATATTGTGATCTGCAGTGAGAGTAGGGAGCAGCTTGAGGAGAACCTGGAGAGATGGAGATCTGCTTTAGAAAGGAGAGGAATGAAAGTGAGTAGGTCAATGACAGAACATGTGTGAATGAAAGGGTGGAAAGTGGAGTGGTTAGGATGCAGGGAGTGGAGGTGACAAAGGTGGAGGAGTTTAAATACTTGGGATCAACGGTTCAGAGTAACGGCGAGTGTGGAAGAGAGGAGAAGAAGAGAGTGCAGGCAGGTTGGAATGGGTGGAGAAGAGTGGCTGGAGTGATGTGACAGACGGGTACCAGCTAGAGTAAAAGGGAAGGTTTTCAGGACAGTAGTGAGACCAGCTATGTTCTATGGGTTGGCAATGGTGGCACTGATGTAAAGACAGGAGGCGGAGCTGGAGGTGTCAGAGTTAAAGATGCTGAGATGTTCGTTGGGTGTGACGAGGATGGACAGGATTAGAAATCAGTATTTTAGAGGGACAGCTCAGGTTAGACGTCTTGGAGACAAAGTTAGAGAAGCAAGGTTGCGTTGGTTTGGACATGTCCAGAGGAGAGATGAGGATTATATTGGAAGGAGGTTGAAGATGGAGCTGCCAGGAAACAGGAGAAGAGGAAGACCAAAGAGGAGGTTTATGGACGTGGTGAGAGAGGACATGCAGGTGGTCAGTTTGAAGCAGGAAGATGCAGAGGACCGGAAGAAATGGAGACGGTTGATCCACTGTGGAGACCCCTAAATGAGAGCAGCCAAAAGAAAAAGGAGTGTGTACAAAGTAGCTTAATGTTGTTATAAGCAATTTGCTACGTTAATTTAGCGACTCTCAGAATTCACATCAACCTGTACTTTGGAGGTAAGTTTATTGAACAGACTGTCCTCCAGTTCAACTGTGTACAGATATCTGTTTTTAGATCTCAGTGACTGGAGCTCAAGATTGTCTTTAAGTTATTTACTTTGAGTTTCTGTTTTTGTTTGTCTCTAACAGCTCATGGTATAAATATAAGAGATGCCTCATATTCTCAACAATATGTTTCAAATTAAGAGTGAAGATCTATCACGGTCTGTCTAGGTTTTGGGTTTTGTGTGGTCACGGTAGAGGGCGCTCTGTTCTGACTGAGCACGCCTGAGCTCATGAAGGCACAGGTGTGCTTCATTGGGGCTGACTACATGAGACCCAATGACTCAGAACAGAACGCAGTTCATTCAATAGGCAAAGCACTAGGTTACGTGTGTTTCTGTTTTGGTCTTGTATCTGTTTTTGGTGACTATTTGGAAATAAAGTTATGTCTTGGATCACTGGCTCTGCGCAGATGTCCTTCCCACACCCCACCACCGTGACAAAATCTTAAATCACTGTTCTGTTCTTCTAAACTCAAGCTCTTTAAAAAATGTGTACACATGTACACATAATTGAATATTAATCATGAATAAATTAATTATTATAAAGTATTTCTAATAGAAGCATCTGTTCACTCTTGAAGTGGGTTTCTATTCAAATGAAGAACTTTGAAAGTGTTGAAAATTCACTGTTACAATGAAATGTTTCATGTAATTCATGGAAGTGAATCTTTCAGCCTTCTGTTTTTGATCAGTGGATCGTTTAAGATAGTTGAACAGTGATGTCTGAACTCCTGCTAAATGTAGTCATAATAGATTATAACCCACCAATCAGCATGATGAAAAGTAAAAGTGCAGATCTTTTCATAGTAATAAATGGAAAAAGGGGGTCACAATGTCCACAGTGCAAATATATATGATTTATTTTTTGTCCAAAACCACCAATTCTCTGCTTTTATATGTAAACATGATAATAAAAGTAGTACATCTGGAAAAGAATAATTTATTATTTACGCAAAAAAGTCATTTTTGGTTTATATGAAACTAAATCTTGTATTCAAGAAACATAAAGAAAAACTAGTTTAAGACCGACAAAATAAAATCCATTAAATGTTGATTTTCTTCTCTTTTCAGAGCTTGTTTCCACTGACGCTACAGGAAGGAGTGCAGGACGGTTGCAGCAGCACCTTCACTGTGGTGGAGTTTAATGAGCTTAACTGTGTGTAGCAGGACTGACCACACACACACACACACACACTTTTTTATAACTGCTATAAGAGTATTGTTAGTTTTATGGTCAGACACACACATGAGAAACTTGTGGTCTCAGTTTTCTCAGGGATGCAGTAGAAAGATCAAAGACAAGGTCCCTCAGTCAGTGTTGAAGACCGTGCTATTTATTCTTTTTGTATTAAACTTTTTTATGACATTTGTCTCATTTTTTGTGCAGAAACCAGTCACAAACAGTCGCAGACCCACTTTCCATCGTTTCAAACGTTCAGTCTGATCCACAAAGAGCCGCTGAGGACACAGGTTAATATTTCTATAAAAGCAGGGAAATCAATCATATTAGACTTTTTTGCTGATTAACTGCCAGGAGTGGAGAAATGGAGAAAATGTGACATATATTAGCCTTTACAAAGTACATCAAACTTATTTTTTGTAAAAATAATTTTCATTCTGTGTGATATGGACCATTTAAAACAGTAGAATAGTTTGGGTTCTCTCTGCTGCTTGCGGAACTTTCTTTGGTGTTGGTGTGATAACCAATCATGAAGAACCGGTTGAGGGGAAACTGCTATTTTAAATGAGAGCATCATTTTAGTTTCACATTTAATTGTTTTGAGAATATCTCAAAGGTTATAAATTTGTTTTGAGTGATCCACAATAACCAGCTCTGTTCAGCAGGATTTGGTGTTTAAGGGTGAAACACTTATGCATTAACCAATCACAGAACTTGCTCAACCTCAGAACACAAACCAGGACTGACAGCTCTGCCCTGACTGTCTGAGATCTTTATACCTTTAGATTAATGAGACACACCTGGTGACATAACTGAGCACCAGGTAAGTCCAGTCAGGGCAGAGCGCGGAGAAACAAGACAATAATAAAGTAGCTCCTTTACAGGTACACAAGTGTTGCCGAGTAGCAGACAGAATTTAAAAAGAGCCGCTAAAATTATTATTATTAACATATTTAAAAAAATATTCCACATTTAACAATCAATATTCGTTCAGAAGAAAATAACGTGTAAAAGATCTCATAACAATATTACAGTAGTTTGTTTGAATGGATCCCTCACACTTGGGACAGACAGTTAAAGGTTCTTCATAAGTTTCATTTTCATGATTACTGATGAATATTTGCAGTTTTGTGATGAAGTGACTGTAAACTGGTAGAGAAATAATGATGTTGGTATTTTCTGTGCTTAAATAATTTTATCTTCTGCTTGACAGAATGTTGTTTCTCAATCATTCCAAACCACATGCACTGAATTATGGGACAAAATTAAAGCTTTAACACTAAAAGACTGAATCTGTTGGAAAAGTTCAAATCCAGTTGTCTGAGCTCTACACGGTTGAACTTGTTACACTCTGCTGCCCTCTGCTGTTTCAAGTGTTGAGAATAACAAAGATTTTCTATTAAATGTTTTCAATTGGGGGCAGCGGTGGCCTAGTGGTTAGGGCGTTGGCCTCGTGATCGGAGGATCGGGGGTTCGAACCCCTTCCCAGTGGGTTGCCCTGAGGTACCCTTGAGCAAGGAACCGTCCCCGTCTCGCTCCTCCCTGCGATGGGCTGGCCCTGTCCAGGGTGTGTCCCCCGTCCTCGCCCTGTGTGCGCTGGTTTGGACGCCAGCACTCCCCCGCGAACCCGTTTGGGACAAGCGGCAGATAATGGATGGATGTTTTCAATTGTAACACCAAAACATCACAAGGGGAGTTTTAAAAATGTTCATTCAGTTTGTTATTATTTGTCTTTTCTATTATTTTACATTAAACACTAGCTTTCTAAATCAAGGAACACTTCAGGTTAAATCCATCTGCTCTAGTCAAGTCAAGTCAAGCCAAGTAGGATTTTATTGTCATTTCAGCCATATACACAGTACACAGTGAAACGAAATAACGTTCCTCCAGGACCCTGGTGCTACACACAAGACACGACACAAGACAAAACACAAGACAACATAAGACACAACACGGGGCAACAAGTGCAGACAAGACAGACAACAACAGACGGCACGACAGACAGTACAATCATCCGTAGAGGGCTGCAGTGTTGTGGAACAAAGCAGCCCAGATAGATCAGTGTGGCAGTGTGGTGGAGCGGTGTTACTGATAAAGTGCAGGAGTGCAACATGAGATAAATAAATAAATACAGGGTGACAAAGTGGACTGGGTTTAAGAGTTCAAGATATTGGTGGTTTAGGAGTTCAACAGTCTGATGGCCAGGGGGAAGAAACTATTTCCCATCCTGGAAGTGGAGGCCCGTATGCTGCGGAACCTTTTTCCGGATGGCAGGAGGGAGAAGAGAGTGTGGGAAGGGTGGGAGGGATCATCCACAATGCTGGTTGCTTTGCGGATGCAGCTAGTGGTGAAAATGTCATGTACAGAGGGCAGAGAGATCCCGATGATCTTCTCAGCTGTTCTCACTACCCGTTGTAGGGACTCGCGGTCTAAGACGTTGCAGTTCCCGTACCAGGCAGTAATGCAGCCGCTCAGGATGCTCTCAATGGTTCCTCTGTAGAAGATAGTGAGGATGGAAGGTGGGAGATGGGCTTTCCTCAGTCTGCGCAGAAAGTAGAGGCGCTGCTGGGCTTTCTTTGTGATGGAGCTGGTGTTGAGGGACCACGTGAGGTTGTCGGTGATGTGAACACCAAGAAACTTGGTGCTCTGGACCAACTCCACAGGTGAGGTGTTGATGATAAGTGGAGTGTGGTCCCGACGTGATCTCCTGAAGTCAACAACCATCTCTTTAGTCTTGTCGACGTTCAGAGACAGGTTGTTGGTTCTGCACCAGTCCATCAGCTCTTGTATCTCCTCTCTGTAAGCTGCCTCGTCTCCACCGCTGATCAGACCCACCACGGTTGTATCATCAGCGAATTTGATGATGTGGTTCGAGCTGTGCTTGGCTGCACAGTCGTGAGTCATCAGTGTGAACAGCAGTGGGCTGAGCACACAGCCCTGGGGGGCTCCTGTGCTCAGTGTGATGGTGTTGGAGGTGCTGCTACTGATCCTGACTGACTGTGGTCTCCCAGTCAGGAAGTCCAGGATCCAGTTACAGAGGGAGGTGTTCAGGCCCAACAGCCTCAGCTTCTCACTCAGGTGCTGAGGGATGATGGTGTTGAATGCTGAACTGTAGTCGATGAACAGCATTCTAACGTAACTGTCCTTTCTGTCCAGATGAGAAAGGGCCAGATGGAGGGTGGTGGAGATTGCATCGTCCGTTGAGCGGTTGGGACGATACGCAAACTGCAGGGGGTCTAGTGAGGAGGGGATCTGGGACTTGATGTGCCTCATGACCAGCCTCTCGAAGCACTTCATGATGATGGGTGTGAGTGTGACGGGACGATAGTCGTTGAGGCAGGAGATAGATGGTTTCTTTGGCACTGGAATGATGCTGGTGGTCTTGAAGCACCTTGGAACAACAGTGGTGCTCAGAGAGGTGTTGAAGATGTCAGTGAGAACATCTGCCAGCTGTTCTGCACATCCTCTGAGCACACGACCTTGAATATTGTCTGGACCGGCAGCTTTCCGTGGGTTGACTCTGAGAAGAGATCTTCTCACCTCGGCTGTGGTCAGACGGAGAATCTGGTCGTTCGGAGGAGGGGTGGACTTCCTCATTCTCGTGTCGTTCACTGCATCAAACCGTGCGTAGAAGTGGTTCAGCGCATCTGGGAGGGAGGGGTCACCGTCACAGGCAGGTGGAGATGTCCTGTAGTTGGTGAGGGCCTGGATGCCCTGCCACATGCGCCGCGTGTCACCAGTGTTCTTGAAGTGGCCATGGATTCTCTCTGCGTGAGCTCGCTTTGCCGCTCTGATGGCCCGAGACAGGTTTGCCCTCGCTTTTCCTGTGGGCCAGGTCTTCACCTGCTTCAGGGTGGGTCTCACGCGCCTGACGATGGGTCTGTACGCTGGGATCAGCAGCACAGAGATGTGGTCTGAGTGTCCGAGGTGGGGGCGGGGCTCCGCTCTGTACGCGCCGGCCATGTTTGTGTAAACACAGTCCAGCGTGTTTTCCCCCCTCGTCGCAAAGTTCACATGTTGGTGGAATTTAGGGAAAACTGACCTGAGATTTGCATGATTGAAATCTCCGGCAACAATAAATAATCCGTCTGGGTGATAGTTTTGGAGTCCGCTGATAATTCCATAAAGTTCAGCCAGCGCTGTTAGTATTAGCACTGTTAGCGCTAGCGCTGGGTGGAATGTAGACCGCCGTAATAAACACTGTAGAGAACTCCCTGGGCAAATAAAACGGTCTGCACCTGACTGTTATCACTTCCACTTCACTTCTACTGTTATGAACCGTCTTCTCACTGATTCTGGGAGAACTGATTTCATCTGGGATGCTGGAATAACAACTTCTTTCACTTGTTACAGTCCATGGATGGATAAAAAATCAAACTTTACTACCAAGAGACAAGATTTGGTCATTTCATCACCACAGCTGCTTTAGGGCCTCTGTAGAGATGTGAATGTCTCTTATTGACTTCTATTAGAAATAATTTTCTTTAATAATTAAACAGCATGTCTGGGTTTGATTACAGTCAGTAGCTCCTCAGATATCAGAAAACTCACTGGATTATCTTGAGGATATGTCCAGCCACTCCTGCCTCAACATCAATCAGCACAGCCACTGCCTCAACCCCACTGAGGCCACCTGATTTTAAAAGAGTGAGGTGTCAGGTCTGCCCTCACAATGAGAACAGAAAGATAAATATTTTTTGCATCTACTAGTTAATAATAATAATAATAATAATAATAATAATAATAACATATAATATATTACATATAATAATAATATGCAATATATACATATTATATTATATTATACAATATATACATAT
>CM029391.1:124708-137208 GCA_017165825.1 Hepsetus odoe
GTGTGTGTGTGTGTGTGTGTGTGTGTGTGTGTGTGTGTGTGTGTGTGCGCGCGCGCGAGAGAGAGATAGAGAGAGACACACAGAGAGCTCGCAGAAGCGTTCCGGTGACCGTTACCACACACACACACACATACACACACACACACACACACACACACACACACACACGCGCGCGCCGTGGTTCCTGTATTAGTTAATGGACTATACCCCCCCCACACACACACACACATACAAACGCACACACTCCCTAGTGCGCGCGCTGCCGTTTAATCCCGAGTCTCTTTGTCCCACATTCGGACACGCAGCGCGCGCTGCAAAACAAAAGAGGATTGTTTGCGTCAATTTAACACTTTTCCTCGCGGGCGCACACAACAGGCCATAAGTGTGTGTGTGTGTGTGTGTGTGTGTGCGTGCGTGCGTGTCCGTCTCCATCCTCCTGACCCAAGTCCAGTTGTCCTTTAATATCTTACCAGCCAATCAGTGACGAGCCGTCCCCTTCAGGAGCAACTTATCCAGGGCCGGATGTCGGCAGGTCCCATTTCCGACCCACTCGGGTCACTGATCCATGGATTCGGGACTTTTCAGAAAACAGGCCCAGCCGTTTGGCTTCGCCCCATCCAGCTTACCCGGGCACCAAAGACAGAAGAAGGGCATGTCCCCATTATTCCCGAGGAAGGAACTTCCGGCTTGAGGGACATCCCGTCCGGCCCGTGGGTCCCTGTAATGTAGCATTAAGCATTCCACAAGCAGAAGTACGGACACGCCCCGGATGGTCCTTACCAGTTGCCATGGCAACGTTTCCGCGGCTGCCACACCCGCATCTTACCTAAGACCACGATCTTCGGGGCTCACTGTGGTCTCCGTGACTGGGACAGGCGAAGCGTCACAGAATCACCCTCATTGCGATGTTTGTATATCAACACCCTTCGGTTCCACTTTTTGGTGCGGGCGTTGGGGCCCTGACACCAGCGTGTTTGGGGAAGCGGGTGCGTGTGAACGAGTTGCTGTGGAAAGAAGAGGGCGAGAAGAACGTGGGCTGTGTGCAAGGCCGCGTCTGCTGTCCCGATGTTTTATGTCCGTATCGTTCAGCCCGTGGCCGCCGGTTGGTCTCAGCTGGCTCTCCAAGGAAAACACACAAACGCGGCGGCGCAATTTATGGCTTAATGGATTTTGTGCGTGCGAGTGAATGTGTGTGTGTGAGTGTGAGAGAGAGAGGCGTAACTCCACATTTTGACCGGGTCGTCTGTTGCTGTAAACAGGGCTGTGTGTGTGTGTGTGTGTGTGTGTGTGTGCTGCTCTCAGGGTTTGTTTATTTATAGCGGTAGCTCGTGCCTCCTTGCGCAGGCTCCCAACAGCCAGTCGGGCTGATGGACACACTCGGGCCTTTCAGCCTGAGAGAAAAGGATGGGGAACCGTGCTTGAATGCTAATGGATGTGGCGCTGGAGAAGTGGCAGACGAGTGAAACCTGGCAGTTTTGTTCATGAACGTTCCCCTCATCCTGGGAGCTCCACTTTCCAGGATTTGGGATACCCAGGGCAGTGGGGTCCTAGTGTTTAGGGACAAGGCCCCAGGATTGGAAGGTCATAGGTTCCAAACCAGGAGGTTGCCATGAGATACCCTTGGGCAAGGTACTGTCCCCATCACTGCTCCCAGGACGCTGGACATGACTGCCCCCTGCTGTGCATGTGTGTGTGGGTTAAATATGGGGACTGTGTTTCACGTTGATATTTGTTGCCATTTATCAGTTCCATTAACTGTGTGAGGCTGTTGCCCATTTAACTGGGCTGAGCTTGGTATTAACTCGCTATTAAGGTTTAGTACTGGTTGGGTTTAGCGGTAGAGTTTAATTCACGCTGGAGGCGGATTGGGGTTGGGTTGGTCCTGGTTTAGTGCTGGGTCAAGGTTTTAGGTAGTTTTTGAGTCTGTAGTTAGGTTTGCTATAAAATGAGTTTAGCTAAGCCTAAAGCTGGGTTTTTTATTGGCTGAGTTTCAGCCCAGTCTGGGGTTGGGGTTGATATTTGGTAGAGGCTGATTTTGGGTTTAGCATTAGTTTGTTTTGATATTACCTGGTATGGTACTGGTATAAGCTGAGGTTGAGGCTGGGTTTAATATTGGTTGTTTGTGCAATTAGCTGATCCAAATGTTGGGTTTGTATAAGCTGAGCTGGGGAATGTGTTTGGTTGAAGCTCAGTCTGGGAATGGATTTGGTATTAGTTGGTTTTGATATTAGCTGAGCCTATAGTTGGGTTTTGCATAAAATGAGTCTGGGGTTGAGTTTGGGATTAAGCTCAGTCTGGGACTAGGTTTGACATTGGTGTGGTTTGCTTTAAGCCAAGCCTAGAGTTGGGTTTGGTATCGGATATGCCACTCAACGCGTCCATCCGGAGTTGGGTTGGGTATTTGATCAGTCTGGGAGTTTGGGTTGGCATTAACTGTGCTTCGGATCTTCTCCTCGTTCCGCCGCCGTCTTTCTTTGTCTGCCTTCTCTCTGTTTTCATCCTGCTGCCGGTCGGCATGCTAGTGGAAATTTGGTGTGCAAGAGCGGAGGGGCGCGGGGATCCGGTTACAGAGGCGCTCGCGCCTGGAGACGCCGCAGAGTGATTGAAGTCTCTCCCTCCGTCTCTTAGAGAGGGTCTCACGGGAGAAGAGAGCGAGAGAGAAAGAGATGGAGGGGGAGAGAGGAGGTGTGTGTGGGGGGGAGCCCAAGCTTCTCCGCTTCACCGCGCTTTGTGTTCGCTTGCAGCAGGAGCCTCCACGCTGTTCTTTTCTTTTTGTCCATTCGAAAGCGTGAAGCCCTTGAACACGGCGTGCAGGAGAGCGCTCAGACGTGACCGTTTTATCGCCCTCTTCATCAACGCCTAAATCCTAAATCAGGCCCATTAAACATACACGCAACCCGCCGGTCCTGCCAAATGTCCCAAGTTGTAGAAACCACAAGGTGCATTAGAGGAAAGTCAGTCAACTTTACCACGAAACTCCAAGTCCAGACCCGAACTCCTGACAGCTCACTGAGCAGCTCTCAGGTGAGATGCTTCAGGCAATGTGCTAATTGCTAGGGCACTGGATTTCCATTACCTGTCCGCCTCGTTGCCTCGGCCACTGAAGAAGCGACACGTCTCCTTTCCTGATCAGCAAGGCTTGGGGGTTCAGTTGGACATTTGTTTTTGTCTAACTGTCCCTTTAAAACCCAGACACTAGACCCTAAACCCCTTAAAGCTCTCTCCCTCAGGCTGATCCTGATCTTATCAGTGCCACCACATGATCCCATCAGGGCTCTGAGGGCTCTGAGGGCTCCAGGCTCTTGCCTAGCACCTCACACACACACACACACACTCACGCACACACTCAGTAGCCGTGCAGGAGACCCAACTGCACTGAAGTAAGACGAGTGAAACGCAACCCACCCCTCCTTCCTTCCCGCCCCATCCCCTCCCCCTCCCTGCTGCGCTGCGCTACGAAATGGTGGCCTGCGAGAGACCCGGCGGAGAGTCTAAATCCCTTTCTCTCCCTCCCTCCCTCTCTCCCTCTCTCTCTCTTTTCCCTGAAAAGCAAAAACAGGTTTTCCACTTTCGTCTGGGACGTCTCGGCCTCTCTCACGTCATGTCTTCTCCCTTCCTCTTCATTTTACACGGCTCTTAGCTAAACCCGTGAAACCCTTTTGCCAAGTTTGTGGTTTTCTACTTGAACTTGTCCTCCGTGGTGGCGACCTTGTCTTCGCGTAAAAAAAAACAAAAATTACGTTCTTGGCATACAACGCAGCAGATACTCCTGAAGTGTTTCCACATGAAAGAATCTTAAATGCAGCTTTTCACAAATCCATCCCTCGTGTTGAGCTACTCAAAAATAAATGGCAAACAACATGTTGGTCTGGATAGATCTAAAAAGTTAATCCTATGTTCTTTCGACGGTCCTAAGGCAAGACGCATCAGACATGTTGGCAAGATCCTGGAAGGATCGCTTTGTTTCATATCGGATGAAATTTCTTCATGCAGACCTGCTTTATCGACGCCTAGAGAAGCGCTTAATGACGGTTTGCCCTCGGCATAGAATGTACGCTGATAAGGAGCAGGCCAGCGGGTGTTCAGGCGAGCTGTACCAGCGATTAACGGCCCGTTTGGTTTTGTGATTGATGGCCCCTTTGAGAGGCCCTTTTCTCCTCTGAACTCCGGAGGGGGGTAAGAGTACCCCACCTAGACCCCCCCCCTTCCTCAATGCGATCTGCTCCATCGAAGGGCTACTGAAGGGGGGTGACAGATGAACAGTCGGGGACTGGAATTCGCGATCTTTAATGGGGCAGCTTATAACCTATTTTTTGGTGGGGTGCCATAAAAGCTAACGCGATAAGAATGAAAGAGTGCAGGTGTTTGTAAAAGGTGTTGGGCCGTTAGCGCCTGGCATGGGCCACGAACCGCATCCTGGCTGAGGAATGACCTCACTGGATTGGAGACGCCACACGTGGAAAACAGAGAAAACCTTTAATTGGTTTTGCTTCTCCTAATTGCTGATTTTCTGATGTGATCACTGGCTGTAATTTCCAGGCTACGGAGCCCCACAACCAACTCCCCTATTTTCCGCCCTCCTCCCTGTTTAGATACTAGCCCCTGTTGCTACACAGGTTGCCATGGAAGTGACGAAAACGGGGAAGGTGGGGAGGGGGGGGAGCAGTTAGAGTGGGCCTCCGTGTGATTGATGAGACAGGGCAGTCTAGCCCTCCCTCCACCCCCTGCCGTCAGTGGCAGCAGGGTGCAGATAAGAGCCCCCGGCCTGCCTTATTGAAATCTGGGGCGTCAGTAACACGGGCTGGGTGGCTGCACGGCGGGTCGATTGCATCTTTTGCATCTTTCCCTCGGCACCGCTGTGATGAAATCCACCCCCCTTAGGCTTTTTCTTTTTTTTTTCCAGGGGTAGAAGAGAAGAAGAAAGTAGGGGGGAAGGGGTGCCCAGCAAGCAAAGGCATTTCTTATCAGAGCGCTCGCTCCTTGATAACAAAGTCACGTGCTCTGCAGCCTGGACGCTGGCCATGCGAAAGCGGGCATGTTCGGGGAGAGAAAGGCCGAGCGAGACCGTGGCCTGAATGTTTGCTTTCCTTTGCGTCTTCTCTCTTCTTCAATGACTCTGCCAGCAGGCTTAATCCGGTTTGCCGGTTTGGTGGAACATGGCATCAGCAGGGCATATGTCAGCTAGGGTCGACTCACCTGGAGCCACAAAAATATTTTTGTGTGAACATGCATTTTAAACATTCTTAGTGTGTGCCAAAGTTCATCTTCAGTCTTACTTTCTGCCCATAGGAAGTTGTCCAAAAGGGATGGTGGCAACCACAGAATCCAGCAAGAACTGAAATATAAGTCTTCATTCAAAGCATGGTAAGGCTTTGTCTTGGTACTTCTTAAAGAACAGTGAAGCTTCTCAGATGATGTTCCTCACTTCATTGAATTTTCGCCACATTAAAACAGTTCACCTACTTACCCTCCCTGTTGTGTATTAGTTCCCCATCTGACAGTTGTTTGCTCTTAGTCATTTTCTCCATTGTTTATGTGGGTAGATGGTGGGAACATGCCAGTAGGACTGGTGTAATTTAGATCCCCACCATCTCCTTGGCGTAGATACTTGCCTCAGTCTCTCCGGAGCCCGACGGGAAGACGGATCTGAGCTGTCTGCCGGGCGTCTCCTAAAGCATACATCAAAGCCCTGTCTCCCTCCGCGGAAACCTTGGCGTGGTTGACATTTAAGAACGATCTTGCCGTCTCCCTTCCATGACCTTGACTGACGCGATCTGTTGTGACTTCCGTTTCTCTCAGCCTTTGCTGTTAATGGGAGTAGCAAAGGAAGAATAGCTAGTCATTTAATTCCAACTTTTAATAAAATTAGTCACATTAACGATGCTGATTTCACAGTTTTGAAGATCACTTTATTGATATTCATCGATGTAGTCAAACACTGATTGATCACTAATGACTTCTCACATGAACGTCTACTTGTCGGTTAATAATTTTGCTTGCGCTCAAATCTATCTCTAAAGCTTATTTTCTATCTTCCTAGGTGGATGCAAGTGCAGCCTGCAGAATGAACCCTCTTACAGCACTTGGCATCGATCGGAGCAGCCTGATGCGGGAAAGCCTCCATGTTCACGGGGGAATGGTTTATCCGCCAGGAATCCGAACCCTGCCAACAGAGAAGGCCTACGTTGGCGACCGGATCCCAGAATTACTTTATAAACCCGATGTGTCGCTGGATGGCAGGAAAGCCGCAAACGGTTACGTTGGACTTTATAAAAACCCCCCACCTGGGATTCAGAAACCTCTGGTTGTGCCAGGGAGCGGGGCGGACACGTTGGGCTTGGATAGGTGTGTTGGACCTGTGGATAAACCATCAGAGTTGGGCTTAAATGGTGGCAGCGCCAGTGGCTACCTTCGTCTCCCATGGATGGGTCCTTACCACGAGGCCGGAATATATCACTTTCTGGACTCCAGCAAGTACGCTCTGAACATGTACAAAGCGTCTTTCATGTCACAGCCTTCACCGTACCTGCCCCAACACCTGGCCTACCAGTCACTTTGCGCTGGGGCAGGAGGGAGTGCAGCAGGTGCCGAGCGGCTGTTCTACATGCCCACTTACCCTCCAGCCCCTATTTCATCGCCTCTACCACCTCCTTTAAGGATCCCTACAGGTACTGTAGCTCCTACAACACTGTCACCACTAGTGCATCATCCGGACAAAACCTTACAAAGTATTGGGCCAAGGATTCACCATGAGCCCTCGGCATTTGGACAGCAACCCTTGCATCAGACCCAGTCACACCACCAGGCACAGGCTGAGAGGCAACACACGAACACTGGAATTATTAGCAGCTGCAAGTCCAATCGAACCCCTTCCAGCAAGAACTCAAACAGCAACAACAGTAGTAG
Source organism: Hepsetus odoe (assembly GCA_017165825.1). Lineage (NCBI taxonomy): Eukaryota > Metazoa > Chordata > Actinopteri > Characiformes > Hepsetidae > Hepsetus > Hepsetus odoe. The sequence continues at coordinate 131,615 of CM029391.1, forward strand.
CATTAGCAGTAGCACCACTAGTACAAGCAGTAGTAACAGTGGTAATGTTAGTAGTAGTAGTACTGGCATAACTAGCAGCTCTACTACAAGTATCCCGGTGGACTCATGCCCTTCGCTGTTGATGCAAGCACCTCGTCCCGCACCATGCCCCTCTCAGCCCACTGGAGCTCCCCCACCACTTGTGGACAGCACTTTAGACTTCCAAAAATCCATTTTTCGGAGTCCTGCATCCTCATTGTCCTCATCCACTCCAGTGGTCTCCCATCCCTTCTACATTTCCCAAGAGAATCGCTCCCCAATAAGGCCTGCAAGTCAGAAGCATAAGTCTAAAGAAGGGAGCTCAGAGCAACACAGGGGTGTGGCAAGTGAGAGAAAAAGCTGTAGTTCCCCTGTCAAAACCTCTACTGATAAACTTGCACAGCAGGCCCCCACTACCAAAGACCCAGCAGACAAGCCATTGGACTTGTCTGGCAAGATCATGGATTTTGATGGACCTCCTAATGGATTCCCCCCAAAGCTGGAGGCTTTGGCGAAGCTGGGCTACTCTCCCAGCTCTCGCTATGGACTTCCCCCAAGCAGAGAGCTTCTGAAAGAGACTCTTTCCCCCTCGTCCTCCACCATCAGCACTTCTTCTAAAACCCCAGAGAGGCCTGAGATTATTAGCACTTTACACTCTTCATGGGTGGTGCCAAGCACAGCCCAGACCCTTGGCTCTGAATCCAACCACAGCAAAGGTTCCACAGTTATAAAAAACAAGACTCTTGAACATGTAGCCCAGCAGCCAAGGAGCTCTTCATGTCCAAGGATTGGTGAATCCAACAGTGTTGTCATTCCGAACCCAGCTCCTGTTATTGTTACTTCAGCATGTCGGCCATCTTCTGCTTCACCTTCTCCCAAGGTTAACGGTGACTGGCCAAAGTCTGCCTCCACTCCGCCAGAGAAGGTACCAATTACTAATCGAGGAGGCAGCCACGCCTCAGTCTCAAAGCCCACAAAAACCCCCAAAAAATCAGAGACACCCGAAATTGGCTTCAAACATCAGCAGCCCCACATTGAAAATGGACACCCTCCTAGTCACCTCTACATGGCCCAGGGTGAAGCCTACTTGCCCACTAGCTTAGCCTACGCCAACCGGTACATCCCATATTCCCATGTTCCGGAGAGCATGTCCCTCTCACACTTGCAGTTGCCTAACAAAGGGCCAGTGTATCCTCACCCGGTCCTTAGCAGCAGTCTGTATGCGGCACGTTTGCCACATAAGCCTGGCCTTCCTTATGGAATACCGCCCACTCATGGAGAGTATCTAACCTACCATGACTCACAAGAGATGGTTCATCCACTGATGTCTCCCCATGAGCGGAGGTCTAGAACTCAGGAGAAGAATTGGCATAAAGAGGAGATTTCTTACAAGCAGCAGAATGCCTCAGACATGGATGTACGCTACAAATCTGAGAGGGAGTCAGAAGGGCCAGAAGTTGTGGTCTCCAAGTCTCAAAACAAGCCTCACAAAACAAGCAAAGAGGAGATTGTCTGCAACGACCTGGTCCAAGACTGCACAGATGGCTGTCCTGAGCCGGACAAGTACAGCGCCAGCCCTGCCAAGCAGAGAGAGCCCACCAAGCCAACCGGCAGTGGGACAGGGGAGGCGACTGGTAATTCCAAAGGGAAAGAGCCAGAACTCATGCAGATCCTGCGTTCCAGCCAGCCTGTGGAACCCAAGCCAGCTGATGCTGAGAGGCAGCCAGAACCCTGTAGTCCGCAGGAGCACCCCGAGTCTCCTGGGCAAAGCCAGGGCGAGGAGAGTTCCAGCGAGCGTAGTCCGCTGCCTCCTCTGTTGGAGGAGCAGACTCTACGATGTGCCAGGACCTCCGGCGACAGGGTTCGACCAGAGGTGGTCAGTTTTAAAGCCGATCGGCATCATGCCATCCGGCAGTACATGGATCTGGGCAAGGAGAGGCCAGAAAATGTGGAGTCTCATGAGGACGAAGAAGACGGAAACAGTTCCTCCAAAAACAAGCGGTCAAGCCTGGCCAAAAGGATAGCCAACTCCTCCGGCTATGTCGGTGACCGCTTCAAGTGCGTCACCACCGAGCTTTACGCAGACTCCAGCAAGCTGAGTCGGGAACAGCGCGCCCTTCAGGTAAGCGAGACATGAGGGGATGGATAAGGTGGTTGATGTTTAACTTGGGCCCTCACTTTGAATGGTTCTGCAATCACTGTGCACTAGAGTCATAAACACCCGAAATCCTACGTCAGGTTCAAAGTGCTGCAGGTTAAGGTTTAGGTATGAGTGCCTCTAGGGTTTCGGTATAAGTCCTCAGTTCAGTTCTTAGTCGGTGAGGCCAGACGTTGTCTTTCTTCATTGAAGAGCCTGTGAAGGGTAAAGCCTCCCTGTAAACCTGGCTCCAACGGCCGTAGTTCCGTTCTGAGGCAGCTCTTGCGTCAGACCGCCACGCTCAGTCATATTGAGTGCCTTGGTAATTACGGCTGGCTGTTACCCTCACCCCCCTCTTGTTTTTTTTTCTCTCCTCTCCCTGCTGCGAGGCTGTCGGAACAGCGGGCAGGCTCTGGCGGCAGCCGTGAGAGAGAGGGAATTAACACAACACTGTGTGTGTGTTTGTGTGTGTGTGTGTGTGTGAGGGGTGTGTGGCTGGGTTAGCGGGGGAAAGACTTAACACAACACGCCGTCTGTGGCTGTGCTTGCCCACTCGAGCGGAAGCTCAGCTGCTCGGTGTGTTTGTGCCTGCCACGGCCTCACTAGCACATAATGCTTCAGGCAACCGCTAACCTGCAGGCGAGCCCTGGAGACGGGTAGGGTGTGTGTGTGTGTGTGTTAGAAAGCAATAGCGTGCCACACACCCCCATCTGCAGGGCCTCTATCCTACCTCCCTCCCCAAACACACACACACATCCCCAAGCCCCCAATCACTCGGCGCGCAGCGGCAGCCCTCCCAGCTTAAGTGAAATCCGGCCCATTCATTTCTGATGGGGAAGATTAGAGGTCTTCAGCGGCAGCAGCGAGACGAGTGCTCTGCCTGGCAGAGTCATTAGTGCACACACACACACACACACACTCGCTGAGCAGAGAGAGCGAGGGGGTTTCAGGAGATCTCGGATTGTACCGCATTTGCAGTAACCGCCTATGATGAACAGAGGACTTTTAACGAAAACCGTTACTGGTGGTTTCCTCAGTCCGACCTAAATTACACCATTAATGGTGTTTTTTTTTTTTGTTCCCTAATAAGCCTTTTCAGTTTCGGCGCTAAATCGTGGGCCGTGTCAGAGGAACCGGACCCCCTTCCATTTCGTTCGGTGAAGTTTTTGGCTTTTCCCTGTTTGGTACCCCCGCCCTTTTTTTATTTACAACGTCGTCGGTCACACTGTCTGCAGTACACAGGGTTGGGCAAATGCGTGGATATTTATTGTCACCATGGTAACCTGCGCCTCAACATGTGTATATATTCGGTGCTTAAAGAACGTTTACCGACAGCCAGACCTAGAGACCGTAATCAGGCCCGTTGAGCGGGATTTAGTGCACAAACATATTTTGGGGAAGTATTTCAACCACAGTGCCCACATCGTGTAGGGATGTGTCCCGATTGTTATCTTTGTAAAATGGAAGTAGAAAAAGGACTGAATCAGGTATCAGCAAGTTTAATTTCATGATTATTATGGTCCGTGCTAAAGCATCGGCTTGATGGTAAATAGTTCCGGAGTCGATCCCTGGAGTTCAGCACCAGTGGCTTCTCTGGATAGGTAGGATGGTCCTCTCCTCGAGGGCTACATAGTTACCGGCTAGTGTTCTCCTCCAAGCGTGTTGAGTCCCTACATCCCTCAATGTTTCTCAGAGACATAGATCTTCTCAGCATGAGTGGAATTGGTTGATTGGACTGGGGAGAAAGGAAAATGCAAAAAGGGAAGGCCACGCTGCACGTCCAGTGCTCTTTTTCATGAAGCGTGCAGTTGCTCAGGGTACTCCCAAAACAGTACGGCAGCATAATGGGACAGTTTATCAAGATGACAATAAATATCATCCGTTCGCCCAGCCATGTGGGTCGAGTAATTGGATTTGTCGAAAATGTCGGTGGCCTGGTTTTTTGATTCTGGGCCCTGAAGTGCAAGCTCCAAGGGGGGAAAACAAGGTACCTTTCATAGGTAAAATTGACCTGCTGTGTTACAAACGTCCACTTAACATAATCCAGAACCTACATCTAGCATCTCACTGGTAAAAGGGCTGGGTTGCTTTCTGACGTCCTCTCCTGGACCGTCTTTATGTTGGTTTTCTCAGCTGCAGCCCAGTCTATAGTTTTTCTTTTTCTTAAGACACTGATATGTTGTTGTTGTTGTTGTTGTTGTTGACTAAAGGGGGGTTGAGATCATGTTGAATGTGTTTAAATGATTGTATACCTGACAAAAGAAAGATCTTGAGCACACGTTCTAATTGCTTAGATGGAAGTCGTATCACCAGAGGGCCGTAATTTAAGTCAACCAGCCGCTTACTGCGAGGTTAGTTACTTTTTTATTACTTCAAATGAGTAACGCTTGGTGTTTCCCCTCTCTCGGCACAAGGTCGCCTTTTGACTCAGGCCGCCCATGTGTTGCCACACACTCTCAGTTTTTGATAAACAAAAAGTCGCACACGGCATGTCTTTCTCAAAGATTTGGCGAAGAATCAGAATTTCAATTTCAATTTTTTTTTTTACCTCTCCTCCCAAATGCAGACGGTCCGCCAAGACACGGTGGCTTCTTTTAGCTTTCACACCGGAGCCCGGTGTCGCTAACAAAAAGAGTGAGGCGACGGACGTCAAAACGACATTTGGCGCACGCTTCCACAGACATGCTAGACCAGCTGAGTCCCAGTTCTTCGGTTCAGAACTTTGAGGCCAACCCTAGAAGTCACCCAGATCTCTTAAAGTCGTCCTCTCAAAAGCATATCCGAGGTGGGCGTGGTTTAGGACGCAGCAGGACTTGCCGTCGGCAACAAACGCGAACCTCAACAGGGTCTGTTTTCACCACTGGAGCGCTGATCTGGAAACAGTTTTTAGAAACGAGGACGAGTCTGAGCCGTCCTCGATGGCTAAGGTTTAGTCACACTGTATCCTAAACTGCCCCAAGCTAAAGTGGAAGTGACTGTTGGCCATTGCGAGCAAAGCACTGCAACCTCGGCGTTTAACCCAAACACAGGGAGCAGTAATGGGGACGTTACCTGTGTTTGGGATTCAAACCCATGACCTTCCGATCCTTGGGCCTGGTCCTTAACCACAAGACCACCGCTGCCCCTTAAAGTTCTGTGGAAAAGATTTGGTGACGACTTCTAGTGTCAGCGACGCTTGCCTCCCGTTCTAAACCACAGAAGCAGGCCTCGGCTCGGTGCAGTACCTTGGATTTTCGGCTAAACGTTTAAAGAAAAAAGTGACAGAATGGCCGTGTCCTGTCTTGTCGGATCGACTACATTTGGGGTAAAGATTTCTCGCTGAGCAGCGCTTTTAACCACATTGCTTTCTACGCCGTTTTGCCGTTTTTTTTTCTGCCACTGCTCTCATTTCACACGTTAGGGTTTACGGTGCGCCAAGGTCAGCGACTAGCGCCCTGGT
>CM029391.1:139708-162208 GCA_017165825.1 Hepsetus odoe
TGGTATGTCCTTAGAATCTCTGAGGGTTAAAAAAAAGAAGCGAGAACGGTCGCGCAGGGTTGTCATAGGTCTGATTGTTAAAATAGCCCGTCTTTGTCTAAAAACTCAAATGAAACGACAGAAGTGAATGACAGAAACATGCAAAAGAGACCTGTTCCTAATAAAAGTGTTCTGATGAAGAAAACAACGAACTGCCGTATCATACCTCGTTACACTGAACGGGATTCCAGTGTTTGACAAGCTTGTCCACCCTGGCGACAGTTGCTAGGTTACATTTCTGGGTGGAGCCTAATTACATCCATTATTAATGGGGAATCCATTATAACGGCCTGATTTTCCAACACAGTAAAGAGGAGACAATTTTAAAAAACCCTATTCTCCTTCTGTCTCTCTCTCTCTCTCTGTCTCTCTCTCTCTGTCTCTCTGTCTCTGTCTCTGCTCCCCCCCCCTCTCTCCGGGTTATTAGTGGACATTTTTCACCGGAGCGGTCGCGCCACTATCCGGGCGGCAGGGAACAATGTTGCCATGGAGATCCGCTTTGGTGGAGAGTTGCCATGGTGCTGACGTAGTCGCGAATTATGGGATGCATGTGTCATGAGGTGTGTGTGCGTGTGTGTGTGTGCGCGCCTGGGGCACAACAAGCGGCATTCTTGTCTGGGCCAGTAGAAGGGCAGGCCTGTGAGGCCCACTGGAGCGTGCGTGTGTGTGTGTGTGTGTGTGTGTGTGTGTGTGTGTGTGTGTGTGTGTGTGTGTGTTGCAGTCAGAAAGTATGTGTGTGATGTGGAAAGTCTATGAGAGAGTGTGATCGTGAGAGTGTGTTTGGGGCGACGGTCGGTACGATCAAACGAGCAAAAGTGTGTGTGTGTGTGTGTGTGGCTGGCCGGCCTCAGTGTCTGTTTTTGATCCACACTCTCAGCCTGGAGACCCTCTGGAGAGAGAGAGAGAGAGAGAGAGAGAGAGAGAGAGAGAGAGAGAGAGAAGGAGTGGAAAACGAGAGGGAAAGACGGGGTAACGACGTTCCGGCGAGAAGAAATAGGAAAAGCGAGACGTGGGGGTGTGGGGAGGAAGGGGGAGGATGGAAAGAGGGAACGTGGTAATGAGAGAGACTGACGGAATAGGACAAAGGAGAGAGGGAATAAAGGGAATGAAAAAGTGAGGGATGATGTTGATGATGATGACAAGGGCAGACGAGAGAAAACGAGAGGGGATTAGAAAAGGAGGAGAGCGACTAGAAAGAGAGAGGGAATAGGAGAAAGGGGGACGGGACGATTAGAGAGGGGATAAATAAGAAAAGAGGAAGAAGAGACAGTCCGGGGGAGAAGAAAGGGCAGAGCAAGAGAGGAGGAACAGAAAAAGAGAAGGGAATAGAAAGAGGAATAGAAATAGAGAGCGAGAGAGAGAGAGAGAGAGAGAGGAAGAGGGGGAGTGGAGCTGGATCGCAGCCTAAGCTCTCGGCACGGATGTTTCAGGCTAATTTAAGCTCGGAGAGACGAGAGAGAGCCGGAGGGAAGAGAGAGAGAGAGAGAGAGAGAGGGAGGGAGTGTGTGTGTGTGAGTGTGTGTGTGTCTCCATGTGGGGAAGGGTGTGGTGAAGCTAATGCAAACATGAGGGCGTCCAGGGAAGCTGGGGGGGGGGCAAAGCTGGTGGTGTGTCTCTCTCTCTCTCTTGCTCTCTCTCTCTTTCTCTCTCTCTCTCTCTCTCGCTCTGTCTCTAGGTGTATATATATGTATGTATATATATATATAATTTGACCATGGCATGACCTGTGCGGTTAACAGCGTGTGTGTGTGTGTGCAGGTGGTAACCGCGTCCCCGTCCTGCAGCGCTGTGGCCCGCCGGAGGACAAGAGAGCGAGGGATGAGAGGGAGAGGAAGGAGCAGGCGGGGGAGGGGGCCGCTGTCGGCACGGCAACCGGCCGGAAACGCGCGATGGGCCTGGAGCTGAGCCAAGGCCACCCTGACTGCACTCGCTCGGCCGAGGAGAGAGACAGGGATGGAGAGAGGGAGCGAGGGAGGGAGAGAGACGGAGCGGAGGACGAAACGTCCGCGCCGGCCAAGAGGGCCAGACTCATTTCAGGTTAAAAAAAAAACACACTCCCTCTCTCTCTCTCTCTCTCTCTCTCTCTTTCTTTCTCCTTCTCCCGTCTGTCCTCATTTTGTACATCTCAGTGCTGTTCTGTTTTTCCATCACCTTTCTTTCTTTCTTTCTTTCGTTCTTTCGTTCTTTCTCAGTATAGAATGTTCTTAATGATTATTATTCATTGAATGAATGAATGAATAAATGAATGAATGAGTAGTTGCTGTTTGTTGTGGTATGAAGGGTTTGAGGGGGAGGTCGGCTCCTGAACGAAGGGTCACTCTGAGACGAGTGAAGGGACGGGCAGACGGACGGACTGACTGGGACTGGAGTTTTATTGGTTTAACTGAAGTTCTCTGCTGAAACTCTGGGCTGGAATCGTCTCTTTCCACTCGTCTCCATCGTTTATTGCTTTATTGTCTTCACATGTTCTGTATAAACCCATGCGCCCATGCGTGTGTGTGTGTGTTTGTGCGTGTGTGTGTGTGTGTGTGTGTGTGTCCTCTGGGTCGCCGTGGCTTTGTGCTTGGGCTAAAGGGCGTTTTCAGACCGACATCAAAACAGCCTTTGTGTCGCTCCGGCCTTTTCAGGATTCTCCCAGCCTACAAGTGTGTGTGTGTGTGTGTGTCTGTGTGTGTGTGTGTGCACTCTAATTGTAGTGTGTTTGTTCAAATCTCCAATCTCGTGGCCTTTCATGTGTTCTGAGGGACTGAAACTGTCCCGAACAGGAATTTAGTAAACGTCCCAAATGAGAACTGTTGCCTTTTTCCACTTGTTTTGACTGAATCCTTGCTGTGTGTGTGTGTGTGTGTGTGAGAGAGAGAGAGAGAGAGAGTTTAGGTTTAGGCCTGAATATTTGTGTATTTATTATATATTATTGTATACACTGTACCGTGTAAAAGTCTTGAACCCCACATTCACATTCTGTTGTTGTCTCTCATTTTCAGTACAGTCTCTGTACCTGAGCAGTGGGATTGTTTTTTGTTGGTTAATCCACACATCAGGGCGGTGATAGTTTACTTAGTTTGCTGCTGATACTGAACGTTGTCTAGAACCTTGTGTCTTTAGGACAAAATAGGTCCTATATGGACATAATGGGTGGACTTTCACCATACGTCCCCTTCTGGACTCTATTTTATGGACTTTAAAACATCAGGTTATGATCCCAAAACAAACATATTTAAGGTTCAAAACTGGACCTTAAGGGCTGCGATGTTCCTTTGAGGGTCATTTACACTCTTTGTAAATATGTATATATATTTAAATGTGAATTTATTGATTTTGTTTTTCCATAACTGTGTAAAACAAGCTACATTTTACACCGAATCCATCTTTTATTTTGAATGAGAGACATTTCTGCGGGGAAAAATGGTTCAAATCAATTCTTCTATGGTTTTGAAGCAAAGTGAAGCGACTGCAGCCCGCTAACTGCTAACCGCTAACCGTGGCTGATCTCTGTCGGCAGACGTGTGGCGGCAGCCGTCGGAACAAGAGGTGAAGAATCTGAAGGTCCGGATCGAGCTGACGGGCCTGAGGCTCAGTAAACCCCGGCAACTCCAGAACCTGCAGGAACTGTGGGACCGACAGGGGGCGCTGTCCCGGGACAAAGCCTGCCCCGCCCTGCCCTCGCCCCTGCGGAGGGACCAGCTCAAGCCCTGCGCCCTGTCCGGCGGAGATAGGAAGGGCAGGACGCTCGGAGAGGAGGAGAAAGCATGGGGAAGGAAGGATCTGGGATACATGAACGTGGAAACAGGTAACGCTTTTAGGAATCTCGTACCCCCTTGTGGTGAATTCGCAACGTCAGATAATTGTTTGTTATGCGTTTATAATCTAGTGACGCCCCAAAACGAGTTGAACCGAAAGTTCGGCCAGATTGGATTTATTTTTTATTTTTAGGACAATTTCCTTTATTGTCCTGAAATTCCAGCTTTTTTTTTTTGATGGAAAATTAAAAAAGGGAAGTGAAGTGAAAGTGACTGTTTGTCATTGTGAAACGGCACACAGTGGCACAACGAAATACATCCTCTGTTAAACTCACAAACACCGTCCAGCAGGCGGCAGCCATATCCAGCACCCGGGGAGCAGCGATGGGTACGATACCTTGCTCAAGGGTATCTCCGAGTAACCTACTGGTCCGGGATACAAACCCCATGGCCTTCCCATGCTGGAGCCCAGTCCCTAAAACACTAGGCCACTGCTGCTCCACATTCTGGGCGCTGAACGATCTTTGCAATAGTGCAGTTTTCCAGACAGAATCAGGACGTTCCGTAACGCATCTGGAAGTTTGGAATGATGTGTTTAATTAGGCTTAACTGCGTTTGGGATTAATTGTTTTAAGAACGTTCCGGTCATGTCGTTTTGGCGGCTGGTGAGCTGTTTAGTAAGACGGAGAAGGAGAGCGAGAGAGAGAGAGAGAGAGAGAGAGAGAGAGAGAGAGAGAGAGAGAGAGCGAAGTCAGCATGCAAGGACGGAGCGATTAAGCCCTGACTCAGCCAGTCCTGACCCTGCGGGCCGCCGCTCAATCGTCTCGTCCCCCATGTTCCCCTTCGCCCTACACACACATCAGCTGTTTTATGGCTGTGTCCCAATTTGCTCTCGCTGAATCACTTTTCCCTGCTTCCCTTATTTTATCCTGCAGAATTAAAACTGTTACACTGAAGCAAATTCAACGTTTGGGATATAAAAAGTTCCTAAATGATAAAGGAGTGTTAACTGGGGTGTCGCGGTTCAAGGGGGTGAGCCAAGGGGTTCGGTCTGGGAACAAAGGTTCCGAAGTTGTTTTTTTTTTTTAATAATGCAGGATGCACAGAACGCACAGGAGCATCATCAAAAAGAGAAAGAACCGTGGCCCAAACATGTTTTAATCAGGATCACAACTTCACGACTCGAGCACGTTTAACCCTGATGGGAATTTAGTGGCTCGAGCACATTTCTCCTCCAAGCTCCGTGGAGTCTCGACACGAATCCTGTGGATTCGGCTCTGACTGGGATCCTGCTGTTCCAGCACATTTACCCTCGATCGGACTCGTGCATCTCCTTTCAGCTGCGATAGGAATCTGTCGCGGGCAAGTCCACCCCTGACTGGATCCCAGCGCCTTCAGCGCACTTCCCCGTGCACATTCCAGCTCGGATTCAGAAACCGTCCCATCCTTTCTCTTGATTGGACCAGCCCTCCTGCGCCGGGGCTGATCTGGATGTTCCTGACGTCTGATGGGAAACTTCTTGATGCTCCTCCGTGATCCCTGGTGCCCGTCTCCTCTGTTTTCTTCCCTTATTCTGGAGAATGAGGAACCAACAACGTCGCCGTAAAACAGGCAGACAGGTTCTCCGCTGTCCTCCGACGTGCAGAGGAGGGAGAACGAATAAGCAGGGAGGAACGAAAGAAGGGAAGTGTGCCTGAGAGATGAGAGACAGAGGGAGGGAGGGAGCGAGTGAAGTGAGGGAAGGAAATGGAGGGATAAAGATAAGGAGCGCAAGGCAGATTAGTGACGAGCGGAATCTCTCTCTCTCTCTCTCTCTCTCTCTCTCTCTCTCTCTCTCTCTCTCGCCCTCACGCCTCTCTACTACTGTCGGCCTGCGGTAATGAGTCCCGCTGACTGACAGCAGCCTCACTGATTTACACACACACACATGCGCGCGCACACACACACACACACACACACACACACACGCACACACACACACAGCTATTTGCACAGTTGTGGAATCTCATGGCTCATTGGGCTGAGGCATGCGTTGTCTGGGCGATGGTGTTACGACACCACTGTGTGTGAGTGTGTATGTGAGTGTGTATGTGAGTGTGTGTGTGTGTGCGCGCGCCCGTCAGTGTCTTGGCTGCTGAATGTTGCGCTGGCATTTTTTCAAAAAGTCTGTCGGCATGGAGTCTCTCTCCTTTTCTCTCTCTCTCTCTCTCTCTCTCTCGCTCTCTCTCTCTCTCTCTCTCCCTTTCTCTCTGTCTCTCTTGGTTGTGTCCACTCTCAAACGAGTCTAATGTCCCCCAGATGTCCCAGTCAAAACCCGTCTCCCGCTCCCACTGACCCTTTCATCATATGCCCACACACACACACACACACACACACTCACACAAACACTTTCTCTCCAGAGGACAGCAGACTAATTTGTGTTGTCAGTGACGGGGTGTGAGAGACAAGACGCCCGCGCCAGCCATGCGGAACTCTCTGTCTTCCAGCCCGGGGCGTGTGTGTGTGTGTGTGTGTGTGCGCGTGTGTGTGTGTGAGATTTGAGATTCCTACAGTTTTAAGACAATAAAACAGTTGCTTTGCCTTTTCGAACCCTGCTCTACATGTACTGAGTGTGTGTGTGTGTGTGTGTGTGTGTGTGTGTGTGTTTAGGGGTGTCTCAGGGGGTCTTGGGGACGTAATTAGCCTGTTGGAAGCAAAGCACTTCGCTCCGTCTGCCCAGAGGGAGAGATTGACTCCTCCCTTACACCCTCTCTCTGTCTCTCTCATCTGCACCCACACACTCGTGTGTGTGTGTGTGTGTGTGTGTGTGTGTGTGTGTGTGTTTGTGTGTGAATGTGTGAGAAATTTCCCCTCCGCTGTAGGGCTCACACCGTGCTTTCACTGTGTGTGTGTGAGTCTGAGAGTGATGAATAATGGAACAGATGTGGAGCGCAGGTCTCGCTCTGTTTCAGCTGAGCTCCCTTCCGTCCGCTCTCTCTCTCTCGTTCTCTCTCTCTTTCACTCTCTTTCTCTCTCTCTCTGGGTTGTTATTTCTCTGGGCTGTATTATCCAGCGCTTGGATCACGTGGCTGCTTCAGAAAAGCCCAGGTCTATGTGCAAACACACACACACACACACACACACACACAGCCTGTCTGCTTGTTTTGTTCGTTAGTTGGACGTTTTTTCCTTTAACGAGCCTCCGTCTGCCTGCGTTACCTAACGAGACCTTCACCCAGATCCAGTCACTTTAGTGTCTGTGTATATTTCAACTCTCTCTCTCTCGCTCTCTCTCTCTCTCTCTCTCTCTCTCTATCTCTCCATCTATCTCTCTCAGGCGTTCAGGTTCTTTCTGGAATCTGTTCTCCGGACTGTAAGGCCCTGCCCCCTTCCCGTCTCTCGGATAAGCGACTGAGGCTGAAGGAGCACCAGCGCAGCGGCCTGTCGCCCGATCACGACGGTGACCTCTCGCCCCGCCTGCATCGCCACGGCGACGACCTCTCACCCCGCCTGCATCGCCACAGCGACCTTGAGAAGCCCAAGGGCAAGCGACAATGCAAGACCAAGCACATCGGCCAGCGAGAGCTCAGGATGCTGGCGGCCAATGAGGAGAGCCCTGAGCTTAGCCCCGCCCCCCCTCTCAAGGTGAGTCACGAAGATAGAGCGCGCTGTTCACACACACGCACACACACACACACGCACATGCGCTTACTCACTTCTCCCACACACACATATGGATCTGTTTGGAAACACTGGCTGTCTTTTAAATCACACGCACAGTCCGTGAAGAATGGACCAATGGAAACGATCCACAGTGACCCGCACTGAATTCTCGTCAGGTGGACGTCAGCGTTGGTTGGTGTCCATGTGACCATACCTGACTAGGTGTAAGACATACATGACCAACATACATGACCATTCCCAGTTGTACCTGACCATATTTGTCCATGACAAATCATTCCTGACCATACCTGACCACACCTGACCCTACCTGAACATACCTGACCCTACCTGACCATACCTGACCATACCTGACCCTACCTGACCATACCTGAACATTCCTGACCATACCTGACCATACCTGACCACACCTGACCCTACCTGACCCTACCTGAACATTCCTGACCATACCTGACCATACCTGACCACACCTGACCCTACCTGACCTTACCTGAACATACCTGACCATACCTGACCCTACCTGCCCCTACCTGAACATACCTGACCCTACCTGAACATACCTGACTCTACCTGACCCTACCTGCCCCTACCTGAACATACCTCACCATGTATAAGCATTTCTGATCAAGTCTGATCATATCAAGTAATATTTAATCATACTGATCATATCTAATATAACCTGAGAATATCTGAAGAACATGTGACACCTGACCACACCTGACCACACCTGACCACACCTGATCTATTGCAAACCTGCAGCTGGTCTTTTCTAATTTTGTAGCGGTGTGTTAGTGTGTGTGTGTATTTATAAAATGTATAGATTGCACACCGTCTGTCTGATTTTTCAATTTCGATTGTGAAATGCTGGGGTTTGGATTTACGTGCTTCAGGTTTTTCGTGCCAAATCGAAATGTAATAGCACGACAAAATCTCTTCCTCTTTTTTTATTTTCCGAGTTTAACATTTATCTGAAATGTGACGCTGTTCAGAGAATGCCGTTCAAAACCGAAAAAAATTTGTCGTGTGAGAAATCGTCACGGCCGGAGAGGAAATCTAAAATGTGGGGCGTTTCTATTGGTCGGCTGACGCCGGGGATGTTGGCGAGGTGTACAAAAAAAAAGCCAAAAAAAAAGGTAGTAGGAAAAAAAAGTGTGGTTTCAGGATGACACAGGCGACATGCTTAGTAATACGTTACTTTGTGTGGCCTTCGCGCACGCGTGCGTGTGTGTGTTTGTGCGTGTGTTTGTGTGTGTGTGTGTGTGTGTGTTTGTGCGTGTGTTTGTGTGTGTGTGTGTGTGTGTGTGTGTGTGTTGGGGAAATTCTGCATGCTTTCTTGCTTCGCTTCAGAGCTATTTTGAGAATCTGTCTCCAATCACAACAGCGTTAATCTTCCCAATTAGGCGCCGGGCGCTCCTTCAGCTCGGCTCAGCGGTGACCGTGTGTGTGTGTGTGTGTGTGAGAGTGTGTGTGTGTGTGTGTGTGTGTGTGTTCAGAGCGTGACTGCTGTGACCTCTTCTTGCACCGAAACGCAATCTGCCAGTGGAAGGAGGGAAAGAGGGAGGGGGTGAAGGCCGTCTGAAGTCTGGACTCTCGTTCGCTTGCTATTTTTCTCTCTCTCTCTCTTGCTCTCTCTCTCTCGCTCTCTCTCTAAGTCTCACTCTTTTGCTCTTTCACTGCTTTTTCCCCTCCGTTGTGCAGACGTTCTTCCTTCCTTTTCTCTCTTACTCTCTCACGCTCGATTGCTCACCCTGTCTCTCTCCCTCTCTCTTTCTTTCTCTCTCTCTCTCTCTCTCTCTCTCTCTCTTTCTCCGTTCCCCCTGCGGAGCGAAATGTCTCCCTCGTGTAGGAGATTCTCTAAATGACTCATGCAGTGAGGGCCCACGTTTATTAATACACACGTGCAGGCACGAACGTGCGCTCACACACACGCACACACACACACACACACACGAAACAGGCACCGACCTGAAAAACGATTACCAGGCTGTAAATTATCTGCGTCCTTCCTGTCCCCGACCCTCCCCGTTCGCTCCGGAGTGACGTCCCAGCGAAGCCGTCGGTGGAGCGACCGGAGGAGCTGCTCTGGGTTTATACAGGAGAAGCTGCCTGGGGTCGTGAGAAGGTCACGGCTGTTAACAATCAACCTGCACCGGGTGCATTCGTTAAAGCGACAAGGATTAAAACCACAGGGCCGCCGTCGCTAGTCGTCCCGCACCGACGGAGGAAACGGTGAGAGGCGAGGATCGGGAACATCAGCTGGTCACGTGATAAACTAGCTACTGCTACAAAGCGCCTTTCCATTACGAAGGGGCGGAGCCACTGGGTCGATGGTATAAAAGATTCTGATTCTATAAATTAAATTTCACGGTATTGTTATTATTACTGTTTATAGCTATATCGTTTATAGTACAGTAATAATATTATTATTAAATATATACATCTATCATTTATTACTACTATATATTTATAGCAGCATAGCATTCAGGGTAATAATGTGTGTAAATATTAGCTTTTATAAAATTTGAAGAATAAATTAAAAACCATCTGTAGCTGAACTTCAGCGCCACCTTTAGTTGGAGTTCAGAAAAGTATAAACTCTTGCTTGCGATACTTGGTTTTCGGGTAGTGGTAGTGAGACCAGCTATGTTGCGCAGGTTGGAGACAGTGACGGTGAAGAAAAGACAGGCGGTGGAGCTGGACGTGTCCGGGTTAAAGATGCTGAGATTTGTGTCGGGAGGGACGAGGACGGACGGGATTAGGGACGAGTATGTTAGCGGAACCGCTCAGGTTAGACGGTTTGGAGACAAAGTGAGAGAAGCGAGACCGCGTTGGCGCGCACATGTCCGGACGAGAGACGAGGAGTATATCGGGAGGAGGCGGATGAAGACGGAGCCAGGAATGAGAAGAGGAAGGACAAAGAGGAGGTTTATGGACGTGGTGAGAGAGGACATGCAGGGGGACGCTGTGAATCATCTGTTATTTTTAATTTTCAGTGGGTGGTGCAGTGGCGCCTCACAGCGAGAAGATCTTCAGTTTGGTTGCCAGACGGGACGGTCCAGGTCCAGTGGACGTGTTCTCCCCGTGTCTGTGTGGGTTTCCTCAATGAGCTCTGATGCTAAATTGGCCGTGTGTGTGTGTGTGTGTGTATATTTGTCCTGTGGTGGACTGGCGACCTGTCCAGGGTGTGTCACCCTGTGAGAGCTGCATTAGACTCCAGCACACCCCTAATCAGGACAAGCAGCTCACAAAATGAGTAAGAGAGGGAGAAACGGCTGCCCAGCTTTTGGATTTTTGGTCGTTTTTGTACATTTTGGGGAAAAGCGAGGAGAAATCCTCCCACTTCCCCGAAACTCAGCGAGCGGGATCCAACTTCAGGGAACCGGCTGGGAATGAGCTTTGTGTCCTAAAGGCCAGCTTTTGGGAAGTGGGAGCGTCGCCACAGCACTGAGCGCAACCTTCCCTCAGTCTCCCAGTGTGTGTGTGTGTGTGTGTGTGTGTGTGTGTTGACAGCTGCTTTGCTGTGGAAGTCCTCTGGGGTGGGCGGACTCCCAGCCCTCGCTCTGCTCGCATGATCTCACTGGCCCACTGCCAGACACACACACACACGCACACACACGCACGCACGCACACACACGCACACACACGCACGCACGCACACACACGCACGCACACACACTTTTTCCATTCGCCCTCCTTTCTTCCGCCCTGCTGGTCTCCACAGATAGTGAACGTGAGAGCGAGCGAACGTGCTCGTGTGTGTGTGTGTGTGTGTGTTTCCTGTTTAGCTTTCCCTGGCAGAACGCGTGCTGTCGGAGAAACGTCCGACGCACAAACAAACACACACACACACGCATGCACGCACGCAGTGTGTCCCCGTTGTGAAATGGGTTTAGAAGCGACTGGGGTGTATTTTATACCTGTTTAGGGTGCACCTGGTTTATTGTGTGTGTGCGCGTGCGCGCGCGCGCCACTCCAGGCCGTTAATGCCCCCCCACCCCACCCCTGCACTGTTTCCCAGCAGTTCAGCCTGACAGACACTTATGGATATTAACGACCCTGTGTGTGTGTGTGTGTGTGTGTGTGTGTGTGTGGGCGAAGGCTCTCTGCCAGACTGCGTCGGACCCTCCGTTAGGAACGCGCCTCACCTCACTTTCTCCAGTTGCCCTCTCGGCCCATCACCCCCAGCCCGTCGCGGCTCCCGCTGCCTGCCCCGCTGCCTGCCCCGCTGCCCGCTCCCTGGAGACGTCCAGCCGCCCGATGCCCCTCGAGGCCCGACGGCTGATCGTCAACAAAAACGCCGGCGAGACTCTGCTGCAGAGAGCCGCGCGCCTGGGCTACGAGGTAAGCCGCTTTAGGGCTTTCTGGGTGTGTGTGCGTGTGCTTGTATTTCGCACGTTGTGGGGACCGGCACCGCAGGTCCTTTTTGGGGACCGAATGTTTGCGCGCTTGTTTTTGCCTTTGCGGGGACCTGACCGGTCAGTGTTGAGGACTGGGCGGCGGTGTGTATTTGTCATTTCCGGGACCAGGTAGGGGAACTGGTGCGTGTAGGGGAACATTCGGGAGGACTTTCTCAGAACAGGGACTTTATTGGGGTGGAGGAAAAGAGGGCAAAGGTGTGTGTGTGTGTGTGTGTGTGTGTGCACGCGCGCGCGTGCGTTAGAGCTGCGTTATATGGGCCACGGCACAGCCTGCGACGTCCACAAAGATAGGAATACAACTGTGTGTGTGTGTGTGTGTGTGTGTTTTTCTCCTCGCGCTGCCTCGCTTCCTTGTAGGCCCCCCCCATCCCCCCATCCCTCCTCCCTGTGCGCTTCTGTCTGCGCCTCTCTCTCTCTCTCTTTCTTTTCCTCCCGCGCGCGCTTCTGTCTGCATCTCATTAATTCTGCAAGGAGACGGAGGTGACATGTGAGAGCCCTGACAGGCACGTGCATGATCGCTTACTCGCGCGCGCACACACACACACACACACACACACATTACGCCGCTCCTTTTTTTTTCTGCCCCCTTCCTGCCTGCGCCTGGTCGTGCCACTGCCCCGCGCCTTTCCTTTTATATCGCGCTCTCTCTCTCTCTCTCTCGCGGCGCGGCACACATAGGCACGCGCAATACTTTCACTGGCGCGCACACACATAGCGCGCGCTCTCTCTCTCTCTCAGAGCCGCGCGCCGGAATTCTTTAACCCTTTCCTCCCTCGCGCTGAACCCTGGCGGCCCCGGGGGGCCCCTGGGAGCCTCTTGCGGTGTGTGTGGATTCATCTCCTTATATTCGTCACTTGTGCTTGAAAATAAGTCGAAACCATCGCGAAGAGTTCAAACCATGAAAACCAAAAGCGCGAGACGGACCCCAAAACATCAGATTCGTTGAACGCTTTACGTGAGCCGAAATACACAATTTTCAAACATTCCCAGGTTGATCTTTCCGGATCGTCTAGCGGAAACTCCCGCCATAGCTTTTCCTTCCAACAAAAACGCGAGACGGATTTCTTTCAAACGCGAGAAGTTGAACGCCTTGACGAAATTTGGAATTTGCCCAAATTTTTTGAACACCTATTGTTCATTTTTCGGCCTTTTCCTTTACTGGACTCTTGAGTGACTGTTGTCCTTGCGAGAACCACAACGAAATTGGACTCTGCATTTAAACTAAACCCATGCAGCAGGGGGCAGCTATGAAAGCGCCCGGGGAGCAGTGACAGGGACGGTACCTTGCTCAAGGGTACCTCAGGGCAACCTACTGGTGAGGGGTTTGAACCCACAATCTTCCGATCCTGTGGCTCCCTAACCACTACAACACCGCACATGGCGCCGAACCTCCCGCCAGCCTGCCCAACATGGAAAAGAAAACGGGAGACACGCTTCCAGGCTGAAACACGCACTCCATCTAAAACTATTTTGAAGTTTGTTGAAAACCGCGAGATTTTGAAAATGTCGTGGTTTTTTGTTTGTGAATGCTGTTGCCCAGTGGCTGCTAAGTAACATGGTTTCCGTGACTACGATGTCTTGCATTTCCGGTTTCCGTCTGCGTCCGTCGATCGTTGAGGCCCCTCCCCACTTCACCCTCCGGAAGGGAAGCTCGCAGTTGCGCAACGGCGAACGTCCAGACGCCCACGTTCCGTAGACGCGGCGTGACGTTCCGTGGCTGCGGAATTATATGGCGGGCGTTCCGTGTCCACCTTAGGGCAGATTAATGGGAGCTGATTAGTTCCGGCAGCGAGGGCTGGAAAGGACTGGTACAGAGCTCAGGAAATGAGCGATTACTGCAGCGAGCGCATGATCGTTCCCGCCTTCGCCCTCCTTTTGCTCTCGCTCTTTGCGCTTCCCCCACGCGCCGCGCTCCTCTCTCATCTTCAGCCTCCACTCACGCTCCCTCCCTCCTCCCTCCCTGCCTCCCTCCCTCCTCCCCTGTTCTCTCTCTTATTGCTTTCTTTCCTTCTCGGCCCAGGCGATTTACCCGGAGGCTACGGAGAGGAGGCTTCAGAACTCCGATAAATAAATAAATAATGGGAGCACAGAGAGGTTTTGTTGTTCGCTGTGGAGAAAGTGCAGCACAGAGGAGGACTTGTTTCATGGTCCTGTTTTCTCCCGTCTCTCTCTGTCTCCTTCTGTCTCTCCTCTCTCTCCTGACTGATTGTGTGTGTGTGTGTGTGGTGTGTGTGTGTGTGTGTGTGTGTGTGTGTGTGTGTGTGTGTGTGTGTGTGTGTACAATAATTCTGTTTACTGAACTGGATTACAGCGTCACTGCCTGCATCACACACAAGCACTCTGATAACACACACCACACACATCACACACACACACACACTCCACTCCTCCCCTAGTTCGCCTCTTGTCCCTCTCTCTCTCTTGCTTGTGCACTGTCTTCCTTTAATCTCTCTCTCTCTCTCTCTCTCTCCTGTGTGTGGGGCTCATTATCACCACCTGTGTGTGCTGGGAGGCTGTGGGGGAGAAACTGTGTGGTGACCTCACTCAGAACACACACACCTACACACACACTCTCCTGACACACTTCACGCGCCTGACACGGTGCATGTGCTTTACTGCTCTAAAATAGGAACACATCACACACTTCTGTATAGAAAGAATGAGGGAAGAGAGGAGAGAGAGAGAGAGAGAGAGAGAGGGCTATAATTCCAGTCTAATACCTTTCTAATGTGCCCGGTGACATTAACTCCACACACACACACACACACACACAATTTACGGGCGCGTGTGAGGACGAAAGAATGTAATCCTCAAGTGTCTAAAATTCTCTCTCTCTCTCTCTCCTCTCTCTCTCTCTCTCTCTCTCTCTCTCTCTCTCTCCTCTCTCTCTCTCTCTCTCTCTCTGTCTCTCTCTCTCTCTCTGTCTCTCTCTCTCTCTCTCCTCTCTCTCTCTCTCTCTCTCCTCCTCGTGTCTCCTCACACGCCCTTCACTGGCTCCTAGCAGGCAGGAACAGCCTGTTTGCAAGTGTGTGTGTGTATGTGTGCGTGCATGCGTGTTTTCACAGTCTCGTGTCTTGTTTTCCTCCTAGTCCGCTTTTTCTCCTCCTCGATCCTCGCAAGGCCCACACTGCCTCACAGACAGAAGCCAGCATGCTGTGTGTGTGTGTGTGTGTGTGTGTGTGTGTGTTTGTGTGTGAGTGTGTGTGTGTTTGTGTGTGAGTGTGTGTGTGTGTGTGTGTGTGTGTGTGTGTGACAGAGATAACCCAAGAGCTCTCACTGCCCTGCCTCTCTCTCTGTGTGTGTGTGTGTGTGTGTGTGTGTGTGTGTGTGTGTGTGTGTTAAAGCCATAAGCGGCTCTGTGGTGTTGGGCAACTTCCTTGAATGGCATGGCTGCAAGATCAAGCCTTTACCCACACACACACACACACATACACATACACTACACACACACACACACACACACACACACACACCTAAAGCACAGCAATAAACATGAAAACATTTTGTCTTCTACGTACTTTCTGTCCTCTTCCTCTTTTTCCACTCTTTCCAAAACAAATCGCTTTCGGCGTGATGGTTCTCCTTTAGGGACTGTGTGTGTGTGTGTGTGTGTGTCTGTATGGGTGTGTGTGAGAGAGAGAGTGAGAGAGAGAGCGTTCAGGGCCCGTGTGTGATTTATTTCAGACACAGTCCGTTGTGTATTAGCTCGAGTGGAAAAATCTGTGTTCGCAGCGGTTACCGTGCGGTTGCGTAGTGTGTGTGTGTGTGTGTTGTGTGTGTTCAAGGCCTCGCTCTCAGACAGGTTCGCCGCTTTGCGCGAGGGGCTGTGGGTGTTTATGGGATTTGGCAAAACGGAGCCGGAATTCCAATTGCAGAAGAAAATTCCCTTCCGCCGCCGCTCGTTAAAAACGCCGGTTTGACAGTAAATCACATTA
Source organism: Hepsetus odoe (assembly GCA_017165825.1). NCBI lineage: Eukaryota > Metazoa > Chordata > Actinopteri > Characiformes > Hepsetidae > Hepsetus > Hepsetus odoe. Next base: position 155,501 of record CM029391.1, read on the forward strand.
AAACTCCCTCGTCCCGAACGCCAGCAACCCTCGCCTCATCTCTCCTCGCCCTCAGAGGGCCGTTGTTCCTCGCATCGCTGACAACGGCATCAGCTGGGAGCTCCAGCCAGTGTGGACATCCTGCTGGTGTGGGTTTCCTCCCTCTCAGTGTTGTGTGTGCTTTGTTTTTCTCGGATTGGCCGAATGTTCGTCCGAAATACGGAAGTGTGTGAGGGGATGTGTGTCGCCACTAGAAGAGAGGCTGTGAAGGTGTGTGTATAGGGTTAATTCCAGCGTTGCTATGGTTTGTTGCTATCGACGACCACCACAACCGAGCAAATAACAGCTTCCAGCCTCTTGAGTGTGTGTGTGTGTGTGTGTGTGTTGGATTTGTGGGTTTATGTGCAAAACACAGCAAACATTGGGGCCTGTGTATGTGCGCGCGCACACACACACACACACACACACACACACACACACACACACACACACACACACACACAGGAGCTGGCCAAATGGTATTCTTTATGCATTTTTAGATTTTTACTCTCTCTCTCTCTCTCTCCCTCTCTCTGTTTCATTGTATTTCTTTCTTTATTCCTCTTCCATCTCTGTCCGTTCCTCCGTCTCCCCCCCTCCACCCCACTACTTCTCTCACGCTTCCTGAGCCAACGTGACATCCGTCCGCTCAGCCCGGAGCCTGTTGTTTTTGTTCCTTGTGTCGTGTGTGTGTGTGTGTGCGTGTGTGTGTGTGGCTGTGGTTTGTTACGCCAGTCTCTCTCTCCTTTCCTCTCTCCTTTTTGAGGAGGGATGGAGGGAGACCGATAAGGGTAGAAAGAAGAGAGAGGCGAGGAGAGAGACAATCTACACTTCCACTGTAATTGCCTGTAATTGTGGAAGAAATTTAAGGCCGGTTTATGTTTCTGTCTCTCGGTCCGTCTCTCTGTCTCTCGGTCTGTCTGTCTCTCTGTCTGCAGGAACAGTTTGTTCTGAGAGCAGAGACGATCTGAGACACAGCATCTTCTTCTTTTTATTCGCTCGTTTCATCCCTTTTCCTGTCTTCTATTCTCGTCTCATTGCCTCTCTTCTCCCCCGTTCTCCTGTCTCTCATTTTTTGCCTCTCTTCTCCTCTTGACGTGCTCTTCATTTCCAGTTTTGCGTCTCTACCTGCCGTCTTCTCATCTAGTCTTATTTTGTCTCCGCCGTCCTCATCTCATCCCTCGCCTCTCTTCTCGTCTCTTCCATTCTCACCTCTTCTCATGCCTCTCCTCTTTTCTTGTTTGTTTTTTCCTGTCTTCCAGTAACCTCCTCCCTTCCTGTCTTCTCATCTCGTCTCTTCTTTTCCACTCTTCTCTCTCCTCTCACCTCATCTTCTCTTCCGTTCTCATCTTTTCTCGCCGTTTTTTTCTTGCCTATCATTTCCATTTAGCCGCCACTCTTCTCATCAGCTCTCGTCTCTTCTTCTAGCTTTTAATGGTCGTCTCATCTTTTCTCCTCTCGTCTCTATTCTGTTTCTCTTCTCTTCGGTCGTGTCTTTGTCTCGTGAGATGGAAACGGTGCAAAATTTTAATCCAGCTGAAGTGTGGGAAGTATCTGACCGGGCTGGCTTGACCGTGTGTGTGTGTGTGTGTGTGTGCGTGCGTGTTTGTGCGCGCGTGTGTATGTGTGTGTGTGTCCCACTGAAGGGTTAAGTGTCTGAGTGATGCATTGATTGCAGTTGTTGGCTGGAAGGTGTTTTTAGCGAAGGAGATTAAAAGCGGGGGAGGAGGGAAGGGGGGTGAGCTTTTTACTGCGGAGAAATCAGCATTTTAATACCCCTCTCTCTCTCACACACACTCGCACTCTCTCTCTGTCTCTCTCTGTCTCTCACTCACACTCTCTCTCTCTGTCTCTCTCTCTCTCGTTCTCTCTCACTCTCTCTCTTGTTCTCTCTCACTCTCTCTCTCTCACTCTCTCTCTCGTTCTCTCTCACTCTCTCTCTCTCTCTCTCTCTCTCTCTCTTTCTCTCTCCGATCTGTTAAATACAGCTTTATTGTCTGTATAACGCATCGCTTAGCTCCGCTGGCTGCAAGCGCTCCACACGTGTTCCGCTACCAAACTCCCCAGGCCAGACTGTGTGTGTGTGTGTGTGTGTGTGCGTGTGAATCCCTGCTGGTGCAGAAATACACCCTTCTGGTTAAGGGAGTGACCGGCGGGGTAAGAATAAGAAAGGAAATGAAAAGAACTCCCCAAAATCAGGGAGTGTGTGTGTGTCCATGTGTGTAAATGTGTGTGCATGCGTGCGTGTGCGTGTGCGTGTGCGTGTGCGTGTGCGTGTGCGTGTGTGTGTGTGTGTGTGTGTGTGCATGTTTAATCAGATTTTATAGGATTTAGGTTATAGGATGTGTACGTGTGGGTTTGTCTTAATCTGTGGTGTGGTAGGGTGTGTGTGTTTGTCTAGGCTGCCGGTAGTGGTACAAGCTGAGTGTGTTTGTATGTGTGTGTGTGTGTGTGTGTGTGTGTGTGTGTGTGTGTGTTTATGTGTGTTTCCAGTCTGCCGGCGCCGTGCTCTGGTCTTGTTCAGGACGCACGCAAACACGCTGTATCCTAGATACGGAAGAGAGAGAGACCGGGAAGAAGAAAAGTGTGTGTGTGTGTGTGGCTTGTTGGTTCTTTGCCACCTGAATCCTACCGCCTGCATTCATCTGGCTACCAGACGCCCGCCAGCCGGCGTGTGTGTGTGTGTGTGTGTGTGTGAGTGTGTGTTTGGATGAATGTTGTTTTCACTGCTGGACATTGAGAAAATGATCAGCTCCACTGACCGCTGGTCATCTTCAGTCATGTACAAACAGTTCGTTCAAATACAAACCATGTGATTCGTAAGGAAATGATTCTTTGGGAAAGATTGGATCTGACTGAGTGATTCGTGTCTTGGTCTACGTTGGTAGCAATGATGTTAGCTAGAGCTGTAGGCAAGGCATTATCCCCCTTTTGTACAGAAGATTATTTTTGTCTAATTGTGCTCCCTTGCAATACCTCTGAGCCCCCACCTGGGAGCGCATCCCTACTTGTGTAGGCAGTGATGCTAGATTAGCTAGAAGCATGAGTTACGACATTAACTAGCAGTGTATGGCACTAACCTAGTTAGCAGCATGGACTATGAGGTCAGCTAGCGACGTGCACTATTAGCTAGCAGTGTAGGCTATGATGTTAACTAGCAGTGATGTTAGCTAAGAGTATGACATTAGGGGGCAAGTCCCCTGCTTCGGGAACCACCGGGGTAGACAACTATTTTCACTTCACTAGTTGATTACAAACTTAACCAGCAATGTAGATTACAATACTTTTCAGAGGTAGAATCATGGACTATGATATAACTAGTAACATAAATAGGATGTCACCAACTTTGCTAGCAATGTAAACAACAACAACAAACTAGCTAGCAGCGCAGACTACTGTGTAAAATTAGCTAAAAGCGTTGACTACAATGTTAACATAAGCAAGCTGCACAGAGTACAACTTGGATTTACTTAGCGCTTAAGGTTTCGATGTTAACTTGGCTAGCAGGATAGACAGTGATGTTACTATAACTCTAAGCATCAGCTGGAATGTTAGCTACATAAGCTACGACGAGTTATAACGGCTGAAGCCGGGACACATTTGACTTTGCTTGTTGAAGACCACGATTTTGAACTTGCACCAAAGGCTAAAGGGTCGGTTGATCAATTATAACCTCTCTCTCTCACTCTCTCTCTCTCACTCTCTCTCTCTCACTCTCTGTAGGAGGTGGTCTTGTACTGTCTGGAGAACAAGGTTTGTGATGTAAATCATCGCGATAATGCCGGTTACTGTGCCCTGCACGAGGCATGTGCTCGCGGTTGGTTCTCCATCGTCCAGCACCTGCTGCAGCACGGAGCCGACATCAACTGCAGTGCACAGGATGGCACCAGGTACACACACACACACACACACACACACACACACACACACACACACATATACACACACAGTTTTTGTTTCTCATTTTCAGCTCAGTCCCTGTACCGGACATTCAAAAACTCTAAAAGTTCCTTCATCTTCTGCTGCCGGACTTTCTTCTGTTTTTAATTGTTGAGGAAAAGTTCTCCAGATCTTCCTGAAGGACAGTGTTGTTGTCTCTCATTTTCAGTACAGTCTCTGTACCTGAGCAGTTTGATAGTTCTGTGTTGGTTAATCCACACAAAACGTCTAATTTAAGACATGAAGCAGTGAAGAAACGATTCATTTACTGCTGATGCTGGACACTGAATGGCTGCAAGCCTTTTATCTAGAACCTTATATTTTTAGGCGCTTTGCAGCTTGTTGTGCTAAAATATTCCTTCCCATTTCTTTCATTGAATTGACTCAAAATGAGAAAAATAAGAGTTTGATGGACAGAAAATAGGATTTTAGCAGCATCAAGGTGATTCCTTACAAAATACAAAGAAATTAAATATAAATATAATATACAATGTACAGCCATTGTTACCCACAAGGCTGTTGTTTTTAGTTTACAGTGTGTGTGTGTGTGTGTGTTTGTGTGTGTGTGTGTGTGTGTGTGTGTGTGTGTGTGTGCGCGTGAGCACTACTCCAGCATTAATTACACAGCACACACACACACACACATCACGCGCACACACACACACACACACACACGCAGCGTCTAATTACACGTTGAGTAATAATAGGGTTGGCGTCAACAGAAGAGGCTGTGAAACACGGCGTGGATAATTAGAGAGAGAGATTGATTCTGGACAGGCGGGTCACTCTGGTGCACTTTCTTCATATTGCTTTATATTTAACGTTTAACATGCTTTTCTTTCAAAATCTCATTTTAAAAACATTCATTACAAAATGGGGGGGGGCGCTTTTTCATAATGCAGAAAACAAAAAAAATAAAGCAAGCCAAGCCAAACGCTGCAAAAGTGTCATTTTTAAAATTGATGGGACTTTTATTTTGGCGCTCAGTATAAAAGAAAAACCTGTGTTCATGTAACAGAAAGCAAAGCGATAAGCGTTGAATAATTTTTAGTGTCTAATAATTGGATTATGTGTCCGAAAAAACATAAAGACCATTTAAAAACTCAATTTATCTTAAATCGACACCATAATGGACATGTGTAGCATGCTAGCAACGTTAGATGTTTCACCCTCACAATGATAAACTTCTGGATATCAATGTATTCATCACGAGTCTCTTGTGTGGCCGAAAGGGGATTTTTCCCACGTTACAGATCAGTGGGGACACATTTTTGTGGGTGGAGCCTGATGGGACCAGTGGGCTGAATTCAGGTTAGACTGGTTGTCAGGGTGTTGTGAGGTGTGTAACAGTGCGTGTCGTCTCCCACAGGCCTCTTCATGATGCCGTGGAGAACGATCATCTGGACATCGTCCGGCTGCTGCTGTCGTACGGCGCCGACCCCACACTGGCTACTTACTCGGGACGCAGCCTCCTGAAGATGACCCACAGTGACGTCATGGAGGGATTTCTTTCCGGTCAGTACACATCCTCACACGTTCGGTCCCGATCTGTCTCTGTCTCCCTGCCCACTCCCTGTCTTTTGTGTCACACGGTTGTCCCGAGCGATGGATGGGCATCTGTAGGCCGTGCGGTTTGTCAGTTGTTCCAGGTTTATTGCAGCTTCCCTGCAAGGCAGCTGAAGAAGGTTTAAAGGTAGTTTTGATAACAACGGCAGGAGGTGGGACAGCGGCACGGACAAGGTGCTAAACAGCCTTAAGGAAGGGAAACGTCGCCAGTAGCGATGCATCAAAGTCGTGCGAACAGGCCGCCAAGTGTGTGGCAGCATAAGGTGAAGGTTGCGCAGCGGGAGGCTGGCCCTGCCCGTTCAACCCTGCTGTGTGTGTGTGTGTGTGTGTGTGTGTGTGTGTGCGTGTGTGCGTGCGTGCGTGTGTTACGCAAGCGATGCCTCCGCCAAGCCCTTCAAGGGGAAGCAATCAGAGTGCTCTCTCACTCGCCTTCTCCCTCTCTTTCTCTCTCTCTCTCGTTCACTCGTTCGCTCCTCTAATCACTTCTTCCTACTTAGCATTTAAAACGTTCCCCCTCCACCCTGTCTGCCATTTAAAGCCTCGCTCTCCTTCTCTCCTTCTCTCTCTCGCTCCCACACTCTCGGGTCGTTTTTTTTCTCCCCCCCCCCCCTCCCCGAGCGCCGTGGCTGTCTCTAATCTGAATCATCGCGGGAGGAAAAAAAAAAACGGCCTAGCAGCTCACGGGTCGGCAGCTGGTCAGGATCCCAGCCTTCATCTTTCCCGCAGCAACATCTGGATGTTCTCTGGCGTCGTACGCGGCGCCGAGCCCGTCCTCCCTCGTTGGGAGGTTGACGGCATTGACGTCGGCCGCTCCCACTGGTCATCGTGAGGTTCTTTCCACAGAGAACCCTGATCTGACGTTGCTCGGGGACACGGCAACCCAGAAACGAGATAGTTACGATGACCTAATGCGAATCCGCTAGCATCATCTATTGTAAGCTATTTTGGCACAGTTCTACCGTTATTATCGGATAGCCACTCAGAAACAGGGTTAGCTAGGAATCAAGCTGAACAAGCTAATCGATCAAGATTAAAAGTCAGCTATTAAGTAGGGTTTGCATATTTCAAACAATATCTTAACATATTTGGCAAGTTTGATCTGTTTTATGTTCTGAAACAAGATTAGCAAGCTAATAAACTTCATATGTTCATCAAAGGGCTAGTTAGTTAGCTGGCAACTTCCTT
>CM029391.1:167208-192208 GCA_017165825.1 Hepsetus odoe
ACCAGGACCAGTCAAGAGGCAGAGACCTTCAGCGCGAAGAAACCACGAGTGGGACGCTGCTGGTGATTATCGACCGTTTGAGCTTTTAACGATTATTGATGTTTCTGATCAGTCAGGCGCTCATGGAGACCCCAGGGTGAGGTTGGTTCTCCGTCAGCTGAAGGGGGAGTTGCCATGGCGCCCCTCAAATGAATGAACCGGCCAACCAGTTGTGTCAGCGCTGTCCAGTTATCTAGAACCTTGGACTAAAGTACGTCACTAAAGACCTTGTGCCAAATCGAACCAGCGAACGTCAGGTGCTGCGCCACGGTTTCGGTTTTAGTTTTTTTCGCTCTAAATACGGATTTCTTGGAGAATGGAAGGGTTTTAACGAGTATTGATGAGACGAGGACGGAGAAAGAGAGAAGAGAGAGAGAGAGACAGAAAGAGAGAGAGAAAGAGAGGCTCCGCATGGTCGAGCACCAGCAACGTGCCGCTAAACAGACACAGCTAATTACCTCCCACTCTGTCTACGTCCCAGGCTTACTGACTGACACACACACACACACACACACACACACACACACACACACACACACACACCACACAGCGTCGAGCGCAGAGGCCTCTCTCTCCTCCATCTCTCTGGGTCTTTGTGCTTTTCTTTCTTTCTTTTTATTTATTTCTTTTTCCGCGTCTCCATTTTCTCTCCTCTTCTGTTTCCTCCTCTCCCTCTTTCTCTTTCTTTATCTTTCCCAGCTGTCACACTAATCTGTCTTTCTGCATCGCTCTCTCTTTCTCTCACCTCTCTTCCTCTTTTATTTCTCACTCGCTTCCCTCTCTTTCTTCATTTTCTTTCTTTTTCTCTCTCTCTCTCTCTCTCTGTCTCTTTCTTTTTATCCTCCCCCCCACGCTTTTCCTCCCTCTCTCTCTCTATTCATCCTGCCGTCGCTCGGCTGTACCCACAGACTGCCTCAAGTGCCATTGACTGAACACTGCCTGTTACCGCTCTCCCCCGAGTGTGTGTGTGAGAGAGAGACGGGCTTTGTCTCTGCTTTTGTGTGTGTGTGTGTGTGTGTGTGTGTGTGTAACCCATTGTGTATAGGAGTGAGCGAGAGGCTGAGTGTCTTTTGTGTGTTCGGGTCTGCTTTTCTAATTGTGTGTGTGTGTGTGTGTGTGTGTGTGTGTGTGTGTGTGTGTATGTGTGTGTATGTGTGTGTATGTGTGTGTGTGTGTGTGTGTGTGTGTGTGTGTGTGTGTGTGTGTGTGTGTGTGTGAGGGAGAAAGAAGGCCCTCGCTGCTTTTAGAACATCTGCATAAACATTGCCTCAGACTTGTTTTTGATGAGCGGAGTGAACGAACACACACACACACACACACACACACACTCACACACACACACACACACACACACACACTGCTGTCAGTAAGCAAAGGGAAAGAAAAGATGTTCCCATGAAAAACAGAGAGAAAATACACCTACCAGTTTCCTCCATCTATGGTCTTCTCTTTCTCTTTTTCTGACTCTCTCTTTTTCTGTCTCTCTCTCTTTCTCTCTCTCTCTCTCTCTCTCTCTCTCACTCTTTCTGTCTCTCTTTCTCACTCTTTTCACTTCATTTGATTGAAATATGAAAATATAACATTGTCTAAATGTAGAACACTATATAACAACCCCACGCTCTCTCTCTCTCTCTCTCTCTCTCTCTCTCTCTCTCTCTCTCTCTCAGGCCCAGAAACTGGCTCCTGCTCTCCGACGTCCTGAAGCGCCTCAAGATGTCGCCCAGAGCCTTCCGTTCCACCTTCTCCCACATCGAGGTGGTGACGATCGCCGAGGCCGAGTTCTACAAGCAGGTGTCCCTCAGCCAGCTCTTCTCCTGCCCTGAGGAGCTGGACGGCTTCCTGCCGGACAGCAAGGAGCTGCTGGACCTGGTGGAGATCAGCGCCGAGCTAGTGGCTTTGCTCGGCTCCTCGCTTGAGTACCTGGACGACCGCTGGGAGCCATCGGCCTTCAAGCAGCGTTCGTGACGGCTTTTCCAGCAGCACGATTTCGGAACTTTCCGCTACAGGACGGAGGTGCTCCGAGACTCTCGTCTAGCTCCCAGCAATCGGTGCTGACATGTTCCGGGGCTCCCTCTGTAACATCACGGGCTGTTTCCCGGGCGGCAGTGCGGGAAAGCCATGGAACTTCTGTTTATGTCCTGCGGGAACATTCCGGAATTCCCTCTGTGACGTCATAATCGTTTCTGTTGGCAACGGAGCGGGAGCCTTCCTTTATGACATCGCTCAACCCTTCTGCCCCTTCATACGGCACTGGAACGTATTCTGGGACGCCATTTGTGACAGACCGCCACGTTCCCACGGCGATGGAGCAGGAACGGGCCTGAACTGACGTTATGACGTCACGACTATCTCCACCATCGCTCCCAACTGCGCTAGCCTGTAAAAAAAAAAGGAAGAAAAAATGTACATAAAGAAAGAAAAGAGCGAAATCCCGGACATGGTGCGCCGTCGACCGCGGAGCGACGGACCCACGATTGTAGAGAAAGACTCTTTCAGTTGGAGAGATGTTTTATAAGTATATACATAAATATACAGTTACTGTATTTTATTTGTGATTATAAATATATATATGGATATAAATAGGCTATAAATATAAATATATATGACTCTTTTTCTTTTTTATTTACTGCAGTAGTTGTGCACTTCACGACTGGGTTACACACTCCAGGGGACTAACTGTTCTGATGTGTTTTTTTCTTTTCTTTTTTTCCCTCCCCCCTTTTTTTGCGTACTTATTTATGATTACAAATTTAAGATATTTTAAAAACGTGGCTTCTACTTTTGCTTTGTTTTTGGGGGTAAATATTCAAATGAAGTGTAAAATACTAATATGAAGCTTTGTTAGGATAAAGACACGCTCGTGGTTGTAAATAATGAGTTTGGCGATTTTGTTTTTTTTTTTTTTTGTTTTTTTTCTCCCGTAACTTTTTCCCGACTTTGTGTGTTTATTGTTTTTCGGAGACGTGTCGGAACTTTGTAATTACGTACGCTATCATTTGTTTTTATATTTTACAAAAAAAAAAAATCCTTTAGATAAATGGCAATAAAAGATTCCCTCCATCTTCTATTATCACTGTCTTTGGTTTTAGTGAATGTGGTTTGGGTTCACGCCGAGGCTGGACGATAAATATCGAATGGATTATGGATTTTTAAAATTCCCTTTTTCAGTTGCAATTTAAATGCAGATCGTTTCTTTAATGCAATATCGGGTCAGTTTTTCGCCCAAATCTAGATTTTTTTTAACCAGATTCAAAAGTTTTCTATTCTTAGATGTTTATTATAATTATTATTATTATTATTATTATTAAAAAATGAATAGTAATATATAAAAAAACCTCCATTTTGTCCGTATTAGAGATTGTAGGAATTGCAACCGATTTGAAACTTTTTAAGCTGCGATTTCAGTTTAAAAACGCTTAATCGTTCAGCCCTTGTTTACGCTTAAGTTCCCTTTAAGAAACTCAACATTTCTATATGGGGGACCATTAAAGAGGAATTTGGAGGCCGTCACTCTGATCTCCACCGGAACACCTGAGCTGGAGATCAATTTCCTGTTTTTGCGGCCCAAACAGGAAATGAGTGGAGAATGGTCGGAAATGAGTGGACAACGGCGGTCGGCGTTGTTATTGAAAACGAGACGCAAAAAGTGCCGAAACCTCCTCTTACCGACTGATAACGCCGCCCCTTAATGACAGTCCTCAACCCTCACGTCTTTAGTGTCCCCAGTTTTCACGCTTGCACACTTTTGCTAATTTTCATCATTCAAAACTTTTACACAAGCGTACGCTCATTTACTTTACTGTTGATTCGATATTTGAATGTTTTTATTTCTCCAATTAATCGAAAAGGAACATCGTGAAATGTTTCGAGACTGCTTAAGAACTCATTTTGTAGATTAACACGAATTTGTTAAGTTATTTAAGTAATTTAAGTTTCATTCTTAAAATAGAGTAAGACCAATTAAGTACAAAAGCTTCCTTCTGACACAAAAATGTGAATTGCTCTAAATAAAAAATTTAATTGGTAAAATTTTTCATCTATTTTTATTTGAATCAGAAGTTTCAGAATGGAGGGAAAACAAACAAAATGTTAAATCCATTTTTTTTTAACAGATACATTTTGTCAGACACATTCACAGATACAAAGTCTCACTTTTTTAACGGAAAGTATCCTTTATTATAATTTAAAATTGAAAATCCAAAGTAAATTATGTTCTGAATGTTGAAGCAGGGCTCAGATTCTGTCAAAATTGTCCTCTTTTAAGAATTTGAGCAAATCGAGAGTTTATTTGTTATGTTTACTTGTTTTTATTTGTATCTTTCTCGTCGTTAAAAGCAAAATATGTATATCTTATTTTTAAAACACGATTAACTAGCTAGGCCCTTCGCAACACTAGATCAATAAAGGTGTTACCAAATCATAACACCTAAAACGCTGATCTTCAAAGTTTAGAAGCAGAACATTGAATTTTATTAAATGAATGTTATCACTTTATTAAATAAAATTTAATTGTTTATATTAAAAGGTAGTTTGTCTCAACTCCTGCTAATGAACCTCAAGGAATACGAGGGTATCAGAAGTGCAGAAGCAAAGGTTCGGGCACCCAAGACAATTAGTCTCAACTAATCTCTTGTAGCTCCTCCCACCTTCAAGCTACATCATCAGGGAGTCTTTTCTGGCCCGTAAACGAGAAAATCTCACTGTGCTGTGAGAGACGGTATGGCAGGTTTAAGAACTGCAGCCGGGTCATCCCTTTTTCTGTCCAGACGATAGAAATTGGACAAAAACAGATCTTTCCGATTGTAAAAAAACGGCATTTCTTCATCTGTAGGAAAAGATAAGACGACTGTCCTCCACTCGGTGACGATCCGCTGGACTCGGCTCCTTCTGCGAAGTCTATAGGGGAGAAACACCGGCTTCTAATTAAAAAACAATTAAATTACATTAGGCCTGGTAATTACACCCCCTACCACCAGCCCTCGTCACCCAACACACACACACACACACACACACACACACACACACACATACACACACACACACACACCCAGATCCCGTGTTGCGATGGCTAATCCCCTCTTTATCTATTAGCCGTGACATTGAGGACACTCGAGAGAGAGAGGGAGGAAATGGAGAGAGGCAAGCGCGAGAAATGGAGAGAGGGAAAGTGGAAAAGAGGCAAAAGAAAATACGTGTGTATGTACGTGCGTGTGTGTGTGTGTGTGTTTTGGTCTTGCTCATGTTGGGTTGAATCGCTCTGGCCCGGATTAGCGCTCCCCAACCCTCCCCCTCCCCCTCCCCCTAAACTAATTAATTGTGTGGCGGCTCTGTGGCACCACCGGGGGGACGAAGAGGTCCGAGAGAAAGAGGCTTTGCAGACGCACAGCAACAGAGAACAGAGTCAGGATACTACAGAGCAGGGACTGGCAGAAGGAGGTGAAGAAAGAGGGTTTGTTTTTTGGGGGCACGTGGAGTTTCAGAACATATAGGATGCTACCACAATAGTCTATGAACCGAGGGAGCAGAGCCAGGATACGGCATACGACCAAGAGGTTGCAGGTTCAAATCCCACTTCTGGCAACACCACTGATTGGTTCCTGAGCAAGACCCTCATCCCCAAGTTAGCGGGAGACGGTCCCTGTTATCAGGAAATGGAAGTTGCTCTCTGAGCATGAGCTGTAAATGTTAAGGCCTTTTTAAAGATCCATGGTATAAAAAAACCCACAGGTGCTGGTCTGCAGAGGTGTGGAAATCAACACTGGCCTCAATCCAGTTGAACCCAAAGGTGACCCATCGTCAACACCTTCTGAAGGTTTTGAGGGCCATCCTTCCAGAAACAAGGACCACTGAAGGTGTTTGGACAGGGTTGGGACATTCCCAAAAATGGGTTTAGCCCCGTTGCTGAACCCACTGACAGGAGAGGTGAGTAACTTTATCTTGTTGGAATTTGTCAATGGGTGGGTTCTAAAGGACAGCAAGTGAACCTAGGGTATCTGAGCAGCTCTGGCCAGTAGGGTTCCAAACAGCAGGTCTTGAGGTGGGTTCCCAGTAAATACCAAAATTGCTCCAAGAAAGGGCAACTGGCACAGGATCCTTGGCGTAGCTTTCAGAATGTCACAGCCTGCTGCAGACCTGTCAGAGCACCCATGCTGACCTCTGTCCCAAAACTGTACAGCAGATCACTGAAAGAAGGTGGCCTTGTTTGAAGAATTATTTTTTGCTTTTACACCATGTGGATGGCCATGTGTTGCATATTTACACCCACATTTAGGGGGCAATTTATCATCCCCGAACCACCTGACATCTGTCACTGGACCGTCCCGCCTGGGCATCGAACCCAGGACCCTAACAGCACAACCTGCTTCATCGTTTCTGAAAATTCCCCAGACCTCAATCCAAACATCTGAGGGAAGTCCAGCGTATGGAGTTCCCTCCTTCCAACTCACAGCTGAAGTCGTTGTGCCCCAGAAAAGCTTCAGAGGTCTTGTGGAGTCCATGGCGCAGGTGGCACTAGCGGGATCTACACCATGTTGGGCAGGTGGTTTTTTAATGTTATGGATGATTGGTGTATGTTATATTTAAAAATATATATATATACACACACACTTCCTGTGAGGTTGCTTCAGGTGTGTGTGTGTGTGACTGAGTGGATCCAGATGTTGTTGCTTTTGCCTCACACGAGGCTGCCGGTCCCTGTGGGCTTCACCTGTCAGATATGTCACAGCCCATCACACACACACACACACACACACACAGATATGAACTGTGGGGGTGGGCGGGGTGTTCAGGATCAGGTGGGATTTGTTGCCCGTGAGACAGTCCTGTTCTATAACGGCGTGTTTACGGAGACACACACACCCGCGAGTCGCAGCTCATGTAGGAGTTACGCTCTCCAGTAGGTAACACTGATCCAGCCATCTGTTAGTGCAATCAGAGCCTGGCAGCACACACACACATACACACACACACACACACAGCGGCGGTAGCCAAAGCTTCAAGGCTTGTGCAGCGGCGAGCTGGAACAGGGACCCTGGCGCAGTGCCAGTGAAAGAGGGAGGAACACACACACACGCACATACATACAGACACACACACACACACACACACACACACACACACACACACACAGCTTGCACGGGGTCGGGTTGCAGGAAGCTCTTTGCACGCAGCGGCGCCTCCAGCAGCCGTTATCAATCGGAGACACACAAACACACACACACGTCAACGCACACACATATTCAAAATGGCCCAAAGTATGTGGACGGAGTTGGTGAGTTGCAGGTATTTGAAGTGTAGTCATTCCTTTCTTTACATTTAGCTGCAGAATCACCTCATTGGTGCAAAGCTGTTATTTTATGCCTGTCAAATTGGCATACTGAGCAGGTTAAATGAGAGAAGTCGCAACAGATGTTTTAGTGGCTGCAAAGGGCCAGAAGATAATGGTTCTAGATAAAGGGGTTCCACCCACTCAGCGTTCAGCATCAGCAGTAAACGAATCACCTGATCATCTGGCATCATCTGCACCTGGTTCTTCACTGCTTCATGCCTTAGGTTAGATGCTTTGTTCTGCTTGAAGGTTCAGACGTAGATTGCTGTGTGGAACCAACACAAACCTATCAAACTGCTCAGAAACTGTACTGAAAGTGAGAGACAACAACACTGTCCTTCAGGAAGATCTGGCGAACTGCTCAGGTACAGAGACTGTACTGAAAATGAGAAACAACAACACTGTCCTTCAGGAAGATCTGGAGAACTGCTCAGGTACAGAGACTGGACTGAAAATGAGAGACAACAACACTGTCCTTCAGGAAGATCTGGAGAACTGCTCCTCAACAACACATTTGAAATACAAGAAAGTGTGGCTCTTTGGAAACAAATTATGAGCAAATGAGGGGGTCAAGACATTTGCACAGCACTGAATAAAATGAAGCACAAAGCCTCCAAAGACAAAGTGAAATGGACTAATGTTTAACAGTGACGTTCATTGTTGCACTTTCATGGGATGTGACTTTTTCATCTTGTGAAACAGATCTAGATGATAGAGCTACCCCAGTCAACAGTTGGTGTTAGTAAACTTTGGTGGAGGAGGGATAATGGGCTGGTGCTTTTTTTCAGGTAGTGGGCCAATTATTTTTTATCAAGGGTAATATCATTCAAAATACAAACCCATTTTCGAGACCTACATGCGTCTAACTATTTGCAAGCAGTTCAGGGAACTCCCTTTTCAATCTAAAGCTTTAGTTTAGCTGAACTAAGCCTTAACGCTAAGCTTAAGCATAGACCAAAAACAGTCGCAAAGTTAGCACTGCTGCGATATAAGCTCAAGAATAGCTAGGAAAGACTAGCATAGCTACAAAAGATAGCAAAACATGCTATGAAATGCTTTAGCCATGGTTAAAGGACAGCTGCTAAGTTAGTATGCTTTTTGGAAGAAAAAAAACTATAAAAGTTATAGGTTATAAATATAAATAAAGGCTGATGAAGATGGTTTCGTCTGGCAGTTACTAGTGGCATGAACATTTAAAATGTGGTGCTAGATGAAGCTAATAGACGCTACAAGCCCTGAGCCTGCTAGAGGGGAAGAGGTAAAAATAGGGTCCACTGTTCCACCTCAGTCAGTCACGACCGGCGAGGCGGCTAAATGAAGAACGTTTAGCTACAGAAGGGGTGAGGTTTGCTGCCGTTTCTCTAAATCTTGTTGGTTCCGCTTAAAGACGCCGTAACCAACGGGATTGCACTGTTTTCTGCCTTGGTTTTGAGACCCGTTGGCTTTGTCTCCAGACATCGCTAATCGCGAGCAGGAATCAAGGCTAAGTCGTATCCTCGTGCACTGGCAGCTTTTGTAAGCGTGTGTGTGTGTGTGTGTGTGTGTGTGTGTGTGTGTGTGTGTGTGAGGTGGGTGGCAGCCTCGAGACTGCATCTATAAACACTTTCATGCGTCTCGCTGTGAGAAGCCTCTGGCAGCGACTCCGTGCCAGCAAGAGAGAGAGAGAGAGAACGCAAAAGAGCGAAGGAGGGAGGGAGCGCGAGCGAGGAGGGAAAGGAAGAGGGATGAAGGGAGTGGATTGGAAGGCAGGAGTGCGAACAGAACATGCAAATGGCTTGCCTCTGCCTGCCCTTCCTCTCTTGCTCCGGAAAAAGGCGGAAAGAGCGGAAAAATACGGTCCTGCCCCCCCTGCTCGGCACGCTCTGATCCCACCGGTTCCACAAAGCTCCAATAGGGTTAACCCCAACCCTGACCCTGGGCCTGACCCACTGATCCTGACCCACTGATCCTGACCTAGGACCTCACTCTCTCCATCCCTCCCCCCATGGGTGCTGACAGCCTGTCTGAGAGATCCAAGAACAAAGACGTTCTAACTTCCTCATGACTGCACCGAAAGTATCCAGGTGATCTTCATCACGAAGCCCATAGAGAGGAAATCCTGGAAGCACTCACACATCCCTAGAACATGACTAGAACAACCAGTTGGTACCTCCAGTATCTTCACTAACGGAATCAAATCCTCACACCTAGCCATCCCAAACAGTGCGTTCCAAAACTAATGAGGGCAAACTTTTATTTACCCCTGAGATCAGAGGAAGTTTCTCCAAACTCCACCTCACAACCAATCGTTCCTGACAGGGAGCTGCTGAAGGTCTCTACAGTCACAAAAGTTCAGGTAGGACATTGTCCTGAACTAAAGACACTAATATGTAAGCCAGGTTGCAGTAATGGAATTACGGTGCTCAGTTTAGCAGGAAGGTGTAACCAGCTTATCACAGAGTCGACCAGGAGCCCACGTTTCTAGAACTTCTTCTTCGTCCCTTATATAAGCTGCGGAACTCCTACAGACCTCGCTGAGCACACGGCACCAGCGTCCGTAGAGGAATTTGCTCAAAATGGCAGAACTTTGTTTCCAAAAAGCGATAGCAAAAGTTCTCCCTGCCCTTCCCCTTCCCATCACCGATCTTTTCCCAGCTCTCCTCAAAAGCCCCGCCCACTTTTTTTTTGGTCTGTACTTTCAGTTTTTGCAGGCTTTTAATTTTTCAGTCAACTGACAACCTCAGAATAAGCACTCATTGTTCATTTACAGATTTATTAGTTTGTATTTTTTATGAAATCATAAAAGTAACAATTTTAATAATGTGTTATTTCATTGTTTACACAATGAAGTATTAACCATGTGCCTGTTTTTACCTCAAAAGGTTTATTTTTTTTATCTGTACTTGTTGCAATTGATTCAGAAATTACAATAATTACTTTTTGCAAAATGATTATAGCAAAAACATTTTAGGCTTTTTTGCTTTATTTATAAGAAAACAGATAAAATTATAACTTTTGCATGTTATATGAAAGTAACAATTGTCCTTTGTCCTTCTCATTGCGAGGTCACAGCACACAACAACAAAATTGGACCTCTGCATTTAACCCATGCAAACACCGTGCAGCTATTGAAAGTGCCCGGGGAGCAGTGACGGGGACGGTACCTTGCTCAAGGGTACCTCAGGGCAACCTACTGGTGAGGGAATCGAACCCACAATCTTCCGATGCAGGGGCAACTCTCTAACCACTAGGCCACCGCTGCCCCTGCTTATATATTTTTAGGTTTGTTATTACAGCATTAAGTGTATTTATCAGGATGGAAGTGGAGGGACGTCATGGGATTTTAGCAACGTATGCATGAAGAGGTAAGCTGACGGTGGCACGACAGGTGGCACATATCAGTGTCTTTGGTACTTCGTACCAAATTTTTGCATGATGCCACAGTCATATGTAAGTGTTTTCGCTTTTGCATCTGTGGCGACGGTGGAGTCACATGACATTAGGGAAGATGTAGCTTGTGTGGACAAGCTACGCTACCCAACAGCATCTGCTAAAAATCTGTATATTTCAGCAAAACAGCGACGCTCCCACCACTCTACAAAGACGTAGTTGCATTATTAGCACCCCTACTGCCCAACACCATCAACAGCCAGACCAACGACACCTTTTACACTCGTACAGGCCGTGAGTTCAATCTGAGACCTGACTCTTGCTGTCGGCGTGATTTCGTCGTCCCGAAACTGCAATCTTCCTTCCCATTTTAAAATGCCGGGAAGCTGCGCTGCATCGCTTCCGCCGATCTGGGCAGGGGCTAAAGAGCCTCCGTCGATTTGCTAATTTCGTTCCGCTGGATCTGATTCCCTACTCCCTCTCTCTCTCTCTCTCCCTCTCTCTATCCCTCTCTTTCGCTCTCTCTCTCTATCTCACCGCCCTCCTCCTCCTTCTCCTCCTCCCCCAGGAAGCCTCGTGCTGTGCGTCGCTCCCGGAGGGCAATTTTTCATCGTCTTGCCTGAGCAGCGCAGCTTAACTGCAGGCTCGCTCTCTCGCTCTCACACTCACACACACACACACACACACATACACACACACACAGCTCGCTCTGTCTTCCCTTTCTCCCTCCGTACACAATGTTTGCATTAAGGGCTATTCCAGCAGCGTGGGCAAAGACCCTCAAGGGCTGGTTGTGGGGGAGGGGTGCCGGATTTGGGAAGGGGCAGTGTTAGGTTTAAGGGAGTTGGCCGGGGGGTATCCGGGATTTTGAGTCTTTTGCGTAGGCCAGGCATGTCCCACGCCGACGGGACAGCAGTGCTCGAGGTCAGGACAGAGCTGCTGCAGACGGTAGCAGCCACTCAGCAGGGAAAAGTGGCTGGAATCCTTTGCTCCTGGATCCGCTACACCTGAAGGTCGACTGAGCAGGCATGTTTCCGCAGGAGGCGAGTCCTTGCTGCCAGTAAAACCCCACTTTTTTTAGGAGCCACCAGCTGCCTGCGATGATTGCGACCCATCGGATTCTGGCGAATCCGGACTTGGCGAAACCCAGAATAACTGGAATCGAGGCTCGGGAGACGGAGAGGCGGCAGGAGCTGGCGGGGGAGGGCTGTGTGCCGCATGCTTGGCAGTAAATTCGCAAGCTGACACGAATCCACAAAGGGCCAATCCCTCTGGAAACTCCCGCAGCGGCAGTGCATGCCTCCCACACTTCAACACACACACACACACACACACACACACACTCACAAACATTCCTTCTCTTGGTCCTTTAAAAGGCTTTCGCTCCACAGGGCGCCCGGATCTCTAGAAAGGTGCAGAATTCCACAACCTATTAATTTGAGCTCCTTCAGATCAGGAATTCCAGGCCTTGTTTTTCCAGAAATCCTATGACTGCTAGACTTGAATTCCAGAAGTCCAAAAGTACTTCCTGACTTTGCTGACCTGCTGACCTTATAGCGCATGAATTCAGTTTTCCTATTTTGGTGACGTATCACAGATTCTGAAATGAAGGATCCCCAAACCTGAGATTCCAGAATGAAATGGTCTGGACTGCTCCAGAACTCAGTTCTTCCTGAAGGAAAGCGTTGTTGTCTCTCATTTTCAGTTCAGTCTCTGTACCTGAGCGGTTCTCCAGATCTTCCTGAAGGACAGTGTTGTCTCTCATTTTCAGTACAGTCTCTGTACCCGAGCGGTTCTCCAGATCTTCCTGAAGGACAGCGTTGTTGTCTCTCATTTTCAGTCCAGTCTCTGTACCTGAGCGGTTCTCCAGATCTTCCTGAAGGACAACGTTATTGGCTCTCATTTTCAGTCCAGTTTCTGTACCTGAGCGGTTCTCCAGATCTTCCTGAAGGACAGTGTTGTTGTCTCTCATTTTCAGTCCAGTCTCTGTACCCGAGCGGTTCTCCAGATCTTCCTGAAGGGCAGTGTTGTTGTCTCTCATTTTCAGTCCAGTCTCTGTACCTGAGCGGTTCTCCAGATCTTCCTGAAGGACAGTGTTGTTGTCTCTCATTTTCAGTCCAGTCTGAGCAGTTTGATAGTTTTGTGTTGGTTCCACACAGTGATCTACGTCTGAACCTTCAAGCAGAACAAAGTGTCTAATTTAAGACATGAAGCAGTGAAGAAACAGGAGCAGATGATTCCAGATGATCAGGAGATTAGCTGCTGATGCTGAACGCTGAGTGGGTGGAACCCCTTTATCTAGAACCTTTATCTTTGGACACTTTGCAGCCTGGAGCACTAAAACATTTGCTCCCAATTCTTTCATTTAATCAAAATGGCAAAGATCAGACAGTCTGACAGGCAGAAACATGTAGAAAATCTATATAAATGTCTAAAGTTTTAGTTGTTGACTTGATCTTTTCCAGAGCTCATCAATTTAAAAGCTTAAAGCCAATTTAGCAGGAACTAAAGAAGCCTTACATTTACTTCTGGATGGAAACACTCAGCAAATTACTGACCTTCTTTATATAGCAACTCTAGAATCAATTGACTTTATGTATTTCTTTCGAGATTTCCTAAATATATTCACCTGAACTATTCCAGAGTTCAGAATGACCAAAACCTGTAAACCTTAGATATGCAAGAATCTGACAGTTTATATATTTCAAGACTTCAATTCATTTCAAATTCTTGGCTATTCCAGAGCTCAGGTATTCAAGATGTGCCTCTAAAAGAATCCTTTCAAGAATCCAAAATTTTATCAGTTCAAGGACTCAAAAACTCAACAGCTTGTTAACATTTCACAATTTTTCCAGATTCCAACGATTCAACTGTTCCAGATTCTAGAAAGCTGCGTCCGTGACCATTTCCCAGAGCGTTAGCTAATCTTGAATTCGCCAAGCTTAATTATCTAGCTTGTTGGTCTTCACTCGTTCACGTGTTTTCCACCTCTCCAGAACTCTAGAAGTTGTTGACTATTCCAGACATGAAGTTCTTCCAGAACGTGACCTTATCCTGATTTGCATCGAGCTTAATGATCAGACATGAGGATTCTAGAATGCATGGATTGCTCCGGAGGTCTAGAACCCGAGGACTGGAATCACTCCATGAGGAGTGTTGCAAAGAGGAACAGGCGGCGACTCCGGGCGTGAATCCCGTGAATGGTGGAGGCTTAACGAGGCTGCCTCTCGTTAAAGCACGAGTTTATGAGGCCCCTTTACCGTTGTGCGCTCCAGTGCACGCACACTCACACACACACACACACACACACACTCGTGGAACAGAGGCCCTCCGTGCGACTGCGACCCTAAAAACACAGATTTAAAGCTTCCTTCCTGCCTTCCCCCCTTCCCATTTTCAACCCCTTCCTTTCCAAAATGTTCTTTAACCCTTGCATCTCCGAAGCCTTGAGCACACACACACGCACTCACACAGGCCCAGCTCGGCTAACGGCGTTTATGAAAGCATAAATCCCCCCATCATGAAGGTGTGAGAGATTTTCGCGCGGCTCTGAGACGGCACTCGCGCGCGAGAGTAATCGAATCGCGCTGTCACGCGGAAAGAATTATTCCCCCCGTATCGCCAAGCAGCCGGTAATTGGATACAATTTAACATTCGCCGCTCCTAGACTGCACACACACACACACACACACACACACACACACTCGCGTCTGCCAGCGCACACACATAAGCCTGCCTTGACGCACACACACAGCTGTCTGAGCGCGGAGCCTCGTGCAGGGAGGGAGGAATAATCTTTCAGCGCTCGTAAAGCACGCCTCTCCGTGACAAACGGATTAACGGCGGAGCGTGTGTGTGTGTGGGTGGATATGTGATTGTATGTGTGTGTGTGTGTGTGTGTGTGTGATGGGAAGCGTAGTCTTTGATTGACAGGTAGGAAGTGTTTATTCCGCTCCGCTGCTTTGAAACAAGCCCTTCTGTGTCCGACACGTTCCTGCAGGCCTGTGACCTTTGGCCTTGACCTTTTTAGACCACTGTAGGTACTGTCCTCGGGACACTGTGTGTGTGGGTGTGTGGGTGGCTGAATGAGCCGGACGATGCCGGTGGATGCTTCAAAGTGTAAAAAAAAATGGACATCAGGAAACAGCTGAACTTATGATGCCTATACAAGCATGCGGGACATCCCTTTGCAAAAGCAGGGGCTGTAATCTGAACTTGTCCCATCCATGGCAGGTAAACTGACTCCATGAGACTTCAAAGACTCTGGAGTGGCTGGGAATCGGTGCCCGTTTAGAGCGAGGAGCGTGGTGTGCAATCGAGGAATCATTTGATCAGAAATGAATGGGTTGAAGGCCAGGAGTGTATGGAGACAACAAGAGCTCCACATCTCCATGGAGAAGGGTGCAGTCATGCTGGAAAAGGGAGCTTGCCTGGAAGAGTTAGAAGCACAAAAATGTCTTTAATATCTTTTTTTGCTGCAGCATTAACACTGGAACTAAGGTGCCAGATCCTGAAAACCCATTAAAACACCTCCACCAAACTTTACTGTTACCACCTGAACTTAAAAGGCAGATCCTAAAAGGCCATCATGCCTCATGTGTGGATACTTTTGAACTCCTCATTCCTTCATATTTTTCCCGCCAAGAGACAGACGTTCTTGTATTTTGTATTTCTTGAATGTCTTGTTGAGACATCCATAAAGTTTTGTCTTTCATTCTCAGTCCAGTCTCTGTACCTGAGCAGTTCTCCAGATCTTCCTGAAGGACAGTGTTGTTGTCTCTCATTTTCAGTCCAGTCTCTGTACCTGAGCAGTTTGATAGTTTTGTGTTGGTTAATCCACACCATGATTTATGTCTGAACCTTCAAGCAGGACAAAGTGTCTAACTTAAGACATGAAGCAGTGAAGAAACAGGTGCAGATGATTCCAGAAGATCAGGGGATTTGTTTACTGTTGATGCTGAATACTGAGGGGTTGGAACCCCTTTATCCATCCATCCATCCATCCATCCATTTTCTTCCGCTTATCCGAGGTCGGGTCGCGGGGGCAGCAGCTCCAGCAGGGATGCCCAGACTTCCCTCTCTCCGGCCACTTCTTCCAGCTCCTCCGGGCGGATCCCAAGGCGTTCCCAGGCCAGCCGAGAGACATAGTCTCTCCAGCGTGTCCTGGGTCTTCCCCGGGGTCTCTTTCCGGTGGGACGTGCCCGGAACACCTCACCAGGGAGGCGTCCAGGGGGCATCATAATCAGATGCCCGAGCCACCTCATCTGACTCCTCTCGATGCGGAGGAGCAGCGGCTCTACTTTGAGCCCCTCCCGGATGACTGAGCTTCTCACCCTATCTCTAAGGGAGAGCCCAGACACCCTGCGGAGGAAACTCATTTCGGCCGCTTGTATTCGCGATCTCGTTCTTTCGGTCACTACCCACAGCTCGTGACCATAGGTGAGGGTGGGAACGTAGATCGACCGGTAAATTGAGAGCTTTGCCTTCTGGCTCAGCTCCTTCTTCACCATGACGGACAGATGCAGAGCCCGCATCACTGCGGACGCTGCCCCAATCCGCCTGTCGATCTCCCGCTCCATTCTACCCTCACTCGTGAACAAGATTCCGAGATACTTAAACTCCTCCACTTGGGGCAAGGTCTCTCTCCCAATCCTGAGAGGGCATTCCACCCTTTTCCGACTGAGGACCATGGCCTCAGATTTAGAGGTTTATCTAGAACCTTTTATCTTTTGGCACTTTGCAGCTAGGAGGAGTAATAGATTTGTGCCCTTTTCTTTATTTTAATCTGGCAGTCCATTACACCACCTCCACCAAACTTTACAGCTTTGTTCATTCTGTTCTTCAAGCAGTCGCCCTGTCCGGCTGTCAGAAATGTGTGTGTGTGTGTGTGTGTTGACAAGACCATTGGGTGTTTTTGGTGCACTAGTCTGTTTCACGTCTATGTACACATCTCCATAGGTGTGTGATCATCTCAGTGTGTGTGTGTGTGTGTGTATGAATGCATGCATAGGTGTGTGTGTGTGTGTGTGTGTGTGTGTGTGTGTGTATGAATGCATGCATAGGTGTGTGTGCATGTGTGTGCGCATGTTTGTGTGTGTGCTGCTGGCTCAGGCGTTTTTTAAACTGAAGCGGTATGAATGAGTAATGGCCTGGCGTGTTGAGGCGTCATGTGCGAATTAGGAGTGCAATGAGGTGTGTGTGTGTGTGTGTGTGTGTGTGTGTGTGCATGAGTGAGTGTGTGTGTGTGTGTGCGAGGAGACCGCACAGCTGGAAGCAAGGGCTAACCTTACCCTGACACTGAACGGTGAGTGTGTGCGTGCCTCGTCAAGGACGCACTTGGTGTGCAAAAGCAGACACAGGAGCGCGCACGCACACACACATGCACACACAGACACACACAAACCCACGCACACAAAAACCCACACACAAACGAACATGTACTCTACACACCATACATTAGTACATAAAGATAAACTGATATTTTGAGGCCTTGTGGACGATTTGGGTAAAATTCAGCATTGCTTCATCTACACAAACACACACACATGCACACACACACATTGCCTGCCAATCAGACTCAGCTGTGGAGGCAGAGTGGTCTCTAGCCACCATGGTAACTGCTACATCAAAAAGACAGCCACGCGCCTGTCTATGTGTGTGTGCGTCTCCGTCTGTGCGAGTGTGTGTGTGTGTGTGTGTGTGTGTGTGTGTGTGTGTGTGTGTGTGTGTGTCAGTGCAGGGAGTACAAGGCAAGGTGAACAGCCTTTGGCTCGATCCTCTGGCTCCCTTTAGCACCACTGCTCTCTCTCTCTCTCTGTTTCTGTCTCTCTCTCTCTCTCTCTCTCTCTCTGTCTTTCTGTCTGTCTCTCTCTCTCTCTCTCTCTCTCTCTCTCTCTCTCTCTCTGTCTGTCTGTCTCTCTCTCTCTCTCTCTCTCTCTCTCCCTGCAGTTTTATGACATTAAACTTTAATGTCTGGCTGGCTGACGGCTGAACCACGTCTCCGATGTCTGCCGGGCTCGTCCAGCACAAAGCACAGCCGTGCAACCCAGAGGCAAGACCTGCTGCTGGGATTTCGGGTTCGAATCCCAGCTACTCACCGTGTGTCGTCATCGCTTGAGGGAAGGGTGTGTGTGTGTGTGTGGGGGGGGGGGGGGGATCAGTCCACTCTACCCATCTCCGTCTTCAGATCAGTCCCTGTTCAGCTGATTCACATCTAATCCTTTCAAAAGTGAGGCAGAGCCTCCGTTTAGGAAAGCGTATGAGAATGTTCATCATTGACGGATTATCAACCTCCAGTGGTATTCGTATCACATGTACTGCAGTTATAATCATTAAAGGACATTAAAGGGAAACTTAAAAAATCGCAATCAGGCTAAATCCCGTCCATGACGCCAAATGAAAATGAAGTGGAATTGGGTGTACATTCATTTTTTAATTCTCATTTTTAGGGCATCAACTGATGAACCTGGTCCATTAAAATCTAGTGTCCTAGCTGAGACATCATTTTGACCATAAAAGCTCAGAAAGGATGGCTTAACACTGAGACATCGGAACTTGCTTCACTATAATGAAGCTTGCTGATTCAACTCACCGTGTCAAAGCTTGTATGAAATTGCAAATATCACATGGTGAAGGACTTTTGAGGATTCAAAAAGTCACCACAACACGGGAAAGAATTTGACTTTTTCGAACCAGGGACATTCAAAAGTCTCTAAAACTCCAGAAAAGGTTAATTTCCAAAGTTTTAATATGTATATAAAATATTTGATACAGTAAAAAACATATTGCTTTGTGGCAAATTCAGGTGGGAGATTCAAAATATGGGAATATTTTGAACTTAAACGCATTTGCTGTTTACTAAAGTTGCCCAAAAATGTATTAGTTGTTGTTTATTGACAAACAAAGTAACATGTTTATTTGAACGAGTGTTTATTAAATGAAACACTGAATGACTAAAGCTTTCAAAAATGTATGAGTTTCCAACAAATGTACATTTTCTGTGCAGGTCCACAAACATGACTTTTTATTCTTCACTACTCGATTGGACTCGAGGCGTCAAAGTTTTGATTGTTAATATGACACAAGAAAAAAAGCCTCAAAAGATGCACAAAGCTTCAATCAAAACAGAAACAAAAACAAAACCGAAACTAAATAAACACTAAAACAGAGCAAAAACTAAACTGATACCCAGAAAACCACCCTCTTCTGTTTTCTGCTGCTCCCTTTAGGGGTCACCACAGTGGATCGTCCATCTCAGTTTCTTCTGGTCTTCTGCATTTTCATCTCTGGCATGTGCTCTCTCAAAACATCCATAAATTTCCTCTTTGTCCTTCCTCTTCATCATCAACATCCTTCTCCTGATATATTCCTTGTCTCTCTTCTGCACGTGTCCAAACCAACGCAGTCAGGTTAGACCTTAAAAATACCAGGTTTACCCAGGTTAGACCTTAAAAATACCAGGTTAACCTAGGTTAGACCTGAACAACACCAGTTTTACCCAGGTTAGACCTGAACAATACCAGGTTTATCCACATTAGACCATAATAATACCAGGTCTAATCTGGTTAAACCTTAACAATACCTGGTTTACCTAGGTTAAACCTTAGCAATACTGGGTTTACCTAAGTTAAACCTTTAAAATACCAGGTTTACCTAGGTTAAACCATACCAATATCAGGTTTACCCACATTAGCCTTTAATACCAGGTTTACCCAGGTTAAACCTTAAAAATACCAGGTTTACCTTGATTAAACCTTAACAATACCAGGTTTACCCAGGTTAGACCTGAACAATACCAGGTTTACCCAGGTTTAACCTTTTCTGGTCTTGGATTCAAACCCATGACCTTCCGATAATGGGGCCCAGTCCCTAAACACTGGGGCACTGTCTGTAGGGCATCTGAGATGATCAGGATCCCGGAGCCAGTGATCCACCTCTGGTCTTGCACTTATAAAATAAGGGCTATAAAGTGTCCGCGGACATCCCGTCGGATTTGGAGCAGCGGTCCCTCGGCTCCTGCAGGGAGAGACAGGTGGAATTCCCGCCATTCAGCGATCAGGCCTCTGCTGGAGCTTTACTAGGGCTGGGCTTCCCTATTCTTTCTTTTGGCTCTCTTCCTTTCCCTCTCTCCCTCTGTCTATTACTCTTTCTTTCCCTCTATCTATCACACCCGCTGCACGCTCACCGAGAACATTTAGCGTCCTTGACATCGCTATCCGTCCATCTCTCTCCCTCTCTCTCTCCTCTGCACCTCTTTTAGGATGCATTCATCTGCCTCTCAGCATCTCATGACCTTCCCCCTGCCCTCCCTCTCTCCCTCTCCCTCTCCCTCTGCCTCTCTCTCCCTCTCCCTCTCTCTCTCTCTCCTTCCATTAGCTCGCTCTGCCGTCACCCAGGACAAGCACTGACCTTGCGATTAAATTCAGTTCCCTCCTCATATTTTCTCCCCCTCCTTCTTTCCCTCCTTCCGTTGAGACGGATCTACGCTCCAACTGCCTGAACCCTGAACTTCCAGATCGTACGAGCTGTTCCGTAAACAGGACCTGATTGGCCGCGACGCAGAAAAAAGTTAATGGCCGACACATAATTGCCTTCGTTTAAATGCTCGTTTATTCGTTTCGCTGCGTCTGATCCTGTTCTGGAGCCGAAAATGGGGAATTACTTTACATTTTTGGCTTTTAAATGACATTAATAGACCCAAGAACAACCAAATGGCTGCGAGTGACAGCTGTAAAATACCACACGGTAACTTTAAGAAGAATTCAGTATCTACTAGAAATAATTCAGCTATGAATTGGCATCCGAATTATTCAGTAACTTCATAAATAGTTCAGCATCTGTCATACATGATTCAGTAGTTTTATGTTCGAAACTACTATAAATGATTCAGTATCTACAGCACATGATTCAGTAATTGCTTTAAATTCAGTATCTACTTAAAATAATTGAGTAATTACTGTAAATGTATTTAATATCATTTATAAATGATAAACTGTAAAATATTGGACTATATATTACTCAGTGTTTGCTAATATAATTCAGTAACTATTATAAATTATGAACTATTAGTTATTTAGTAACAAGTGTGATTATTCAGTATCTACTATAAATAATTCAGTCCTTACTGTACATTGTACAGTATTATTGGTGGTGAGACAAGCGTTAGGCAAGGTTTTAGGAGTTAACACATTCACTCATTCACACTTACACACACACACACACACACATTAACCGCAACTCACGCTGCTGACATTTGGAAGAAAGGTCACAGTGAACACACACTCATCTCCCCACCGTCTCTCTCTCTCTGTCGTCTGTGTGTGTGTGTGTGCATGCATGTGCATGTGCATGTGTGTGTGTTAATGTTAGGTTAGAAGTTTTCAGTCTTAAGTGTTTTACAGTAATAATGGTAAGGGTAATTAAAGCCATTGGATTGTATGCACGTCACACTTTTTGTGTGTGTGTATGTGTGTGTTTGTGCATGCATGTACATGTGTGTAAGCGGGAAAGAGAAAGAGAAAGTGAGAGAGAGAGAGAGAGAGACAGAGAGAGAGACAGAGAGAGAGAGAGAGAGAGAGAGAGAGAGAGAGAGACTCTACAGGGGAAATATCCCTCTGGCATGCAGGTGTCAACCACCCTGCAATTACAGCCCTGCACAGAGGGAGCACACACACACACACACACACACACACACACACACAGCACATACTGTGGGAGAGTGTGTAAAATATGCACATATTTATTTTCTCTATATATATATTTATATAGACACACATTCTATAGGTGAAATCAACACACACACACACACACACACACACGTGCTCGCAGACACGGCCATGCCATTGGTAGAGTTTATCACTTGATCGGGTTTTTAAAGACAGAGTGACTCCACTAGTGTTTTATATCACACCATCCTGATAAAGCTGCTCCATCATCATCAGTAGAGTCAGAAAGAGAAAGAGGGAGCCATGGAGAGAGAGAGAGAGAGTTTTTAATCATAAAAACTTTCTCTCACTGACCAATCCTGTCGGTCAGTGAGCTAAAGCAGGCACAAGTATGTAGACGTTCTGAGTTTGGTACTGTGTGTTTTTGTTTTTGTGACTCAGAGGTGCCACCGAGATCTCTCAAGGTTATTTTTACAAAAACTCTCGTCCACAAAATCTGTGCCCTGCTACACTTGCACTCGTCAACTTTAAAGGTGTTACTGTGTTACAGTGAACTCAGGAACAAAACGCCAGGCCACGAAATCCCACAGAATCCGACCAGCGAAGGCTGAAGAACACAATTGTCCGAACTCACACTGCCTCTGGAAACATCTCAGGAACAGTTCATGTGCGGTGTGTTTCCATGGTTACCGTACATGATGGCTGAAGCGTTGGACTTGGAAGTTCTGGAAATGTGACGACGAGTAGCGCTCGTCCCAGAGACTCTTGAACGAATCTGCCTGCCCAGAATTCCAGATGAAAAGTTAGGAGGAGGAGGCTTAATGGGCTGAAGCGTCTTTCATGGATTGGCTCCCTGGTTCCAGCGGCTTACGTTCTGGCCTTTTTTCATGCTGTCATCTTTGAGGACACAGTCTGAGGAAGACCTTATTCTTTCCCCAAAGCAAGAACCATGAAGCGAGACACCCCCCCCCCCCTACAAACACAATTGAAATGAACTGGAAGGCCGACAGCAAGCCAGGCTTTATCTCCTGACATCAGTACCTGACCTCGCTAATGCTCCTGTGGATGAACGGAGGCGAATCCCTACAGCCGTGTTCCAAAATCGGGCGGAAAGCCTTCCCAGAAGAGCGGATTAACTCCATATTAATGTCCGTGGTTCTGGAATGAGATTTTCAACAAGCGTACAGGGTGGTGATGCTCAGAAACTCTCATCACTCTGCCTGTGTGTTTTCGCTAAAACCAGCTGCCCAGTTACACACAGCTGTACAGTCACACTTTCAGCAGCCCTTCCTGCCCTTCATCAGGGGCTTTGCTCAGTACTGAAAGTTTTAGTCAGGTTTTAAGGAAGTAGAACAGTTTTAGTTTTGTACAGCAGGTTTTAGTCCGTGTTGCCAATTTCAATAAATACTGAATATTTCAGTCAGTACAGTGGGTTTTAGTCAGTGCATCAAGGTTTAGTAAGTAGAGTAGATTTTAGTCAGTACTGCAGGTTTTTAGTAAATAGATCAGTTTCAGTCAGTCCTTCAGGTTTAGGTCAGGGCTGAACATTTGTCAGTATTGCAGGTCTGGATCAGTACACCAGGTTTTAGTAAGTACAGCAGATTTTATTCAGTACTGAATGCTTAGTCAGCACTGCAGGCTTTCAGTAAGTAGAACAGTTTTAGTCTGTACCAAAAGTTTTAGTCAGAATATTGTGTTTTAGTAGGTACAACAGTTTTAGTCAGTACTGAATGTTTAGTCAGTACTGCAGGCTTTCAGTAGGTAGAACAGTTTTAGTCTGTACTGAATGTTTAGTCAGTACTGCAGGCTTTCAGTAAGTAGAACAGTTGTAGTCAGTACTAAATGTTTAGTCAGTACTGAAGGTTTTAATAAGTAGAGGTTTTAGTCAGTACTGAATTTTAATAAGTAGAGGTTTTAGTCAGTACTGAATGTTTGAATGGTACTGCAGGTTTTTTCCATTGTCCTTTGTGGATGGTTGTAGTGGTACTGTGAATGTTTAGTCAATTGCAATACGGGATTTTAATAAGTAGACCAGTTTAAGTCAGTGCTGCATGTCTTAGCATGATTTTAGTAAGAAGGGACACTAGTCCGTGCTGAATGTTTAGTCAGTACTGCAGGCTTTTAATCAAATAATTGAGTTGTAGTCAGTACTAAATGTTTTAGTCAGTGCCAAGGTTTTAATAGAGTAGGGTTTTAGTCTGTACTGGATGTTTAGTCAGTACTGCGAAACACCTCATTAAGTAGAACAGTTGTAGTCAGTACTAAATGTTTAGTCAGTATTGAAGGTTTTAATAAGTAGAGGTTTTGAATTAAGGTACTGAATGTTTAGTCAATTGCAGCAGAGTTAATAAGTATGAATGGTTCAAAGTCAGGTACTGCATGTCTTAGCACAGCAGGATTTTAGTAAGAAGGACAGTTTTAGTCCGTACTGAGTGTTTTGGTGAAGTCTTTGTGGCTGACGAGATCAGTGCCACAATCAATTGGGATTCTCTCTTCTCTCTCTCTCTCTCTCTCTCTCTCTCTCTCCTTTCATCTCTCTCTGTACAGTCAGCTCCTCTAAAGCAAAAGTTAATTGAGGAGCATCTGACTAAACAGTGAAGAATAAATGAGGAGGATTACGGCATCCTCTCTCTCCCTCTCTCTCTCTCTCTTTCTCTGTTTCTCTCTCTCTCTTCCCTCTCTATTGTCTCCATCTCTATGTGCTGGTTGGATAATCCCCAGTTCTGCAGCCCCTGCCATGATAAATCTCCCAAACAATTCCCCTCCTCACCTCTTTCCTTCCTCCTCCACTCTATCTCCCCTCTTTCCTCCCTCTCTCCCTCCTCTCATGCTTTCCCTCCCTCTCCCTCTGCCTCTCCTTGGTATTGAGTGGCTCGGCTGGCAGCGCTGCTTATCTGTCTGAGTGGAAAAGGCTCGGATAATACAAGAAACGCTCGCCTACTCGAGGAGTGACACCAGTCAACTGGCCTCACATACACACACACACACACACACACACACACACACACACAAACACACACACTTTTGGCTCCTGGCTGAACAGCCGTTCCCTGTTTTCCAAAATAGCTCACCAGTCGATCAAGCCAAACATGGCACACACACACACACACACACACACACACACACACACATATAGACACACAATCTTCTATACGGATTCTGCCCTCACACACTTACAAAATCTCTGCATTTTTTTCCATTTCGTTTAATCGGATAGAGCGTAACATTTCTGAGTTGAGTTCCTACATGTATAAAAAAATAGATGACATGACACTTTTTTTTATCTTCGTAAGTCAATAAGTGCGATTCCAATGTTGAACAATGTTTCTAATGTTTCTAATTCCTCCTATGCGAGGAAGATTCCAAATGATGCCCGGAATGGTGACTAGCTTAGCATATTTCGGGCTAACATAAAATTCGTTCTTATAGCTAACGCCAGCTAACTAACACTGTTCCAATTAATATACAGAACTACGAACATCAGTAATGCTAAGTAGCTAAAATATGTCCGCAAATGTAAAAAAGAAAAAAACTTCCAAAATGTTGACTAGCTAACCAGCAAAGTTTGCTAGCTTGCATTTTGGGAATCTTTCCATGATAT
>CM029391.1:197208-220952 GCA_017165825.1 Hepsetus odoe
CTTACTCAAAGCTACATCAGGGCAACCTACTGTTCTGGGATTTGATCCCATGACCTTCAGGTCCTTGGACTTTGTTTCCTAAGCTTCTGCTGATGTTGCTGATGGCAGCAACATTCACCACCTTCAGTACAAACATAATAAGCTCTGACCCAACGATTTATCCCGTTTAACTTGTGGCATCCTTAAATTAGTGGTAGCAAACAACCATGCTAACAACAACACTGTTTCCAACAGTTGGATCAATAATGCCTCCAATGCTGAGTTTATCATTATGGCTTTCCAAAAAGATTACAAAGCTTCTGTAAGTGATAGGATCACACGCAAGCCCTTGTCGGATTGACACAGTATCCAGGGTTCCCGAGATATTAAAAAAGCTACATGAGATATGCCACTGGTTTTATATGCTCTTATTGTTATCCCAGCGTAATATCAATAAAACTGCTAATGCTAACAGTCAGGTAGTTCATTGATGTAGAAAAAGGCATGTATTCTTAAGATACTTCTTGCTAGCTATTGCTAGTTGGCTATATGGCTGAATTCTAGTCCTTTGTGGCACCTTCTTGGACAAAGAAAGCAATGAGAATTTCCCTCCCAACCCCTGGTAAACTGTTGCTACCACCACCATGTTTCACAGCTGGAAAAAGCATGTATGTATGGAGTTCCTTTTCTTAAAACACTTCTCATGTAAAGCAAAAAGATTTCTTTATCAAATTGTAGGTGGAAGAAATGTTCTTTCTCCTTGCAGCCGTGCACTCCTTTATTGTTCTCCAGATAGCAGAGTCTTTAAATTGGCCAGTCCCATTAGTTGGTTAGAAGTTACCTTGGGTTCCTTTGTTACGTACTTTGATATTGAATCTTTTTATTGTACTCTCAACAAAGCAATCTTTGTAGGTCATCCACTCCTTGGGAGGGTAAGAATTTCCTCCATTTGTACAAATTCCCCTAGCCCCCAGCCTCAAAAGGTTGTGGGTTTGAATCTCAGACCAGAAGGTTGCCCCGAGGTACCCTTGATAAAGGTAGCATCCCCATCACTGCTCTGTGGGCACCAGATATGCCTGCCCCTGCTGGATGCTTTTGTAGGTTAAATGCATTAAATTGTGTTTCATTGTGTGCTTTGTTATGTGTTCACAGTAACAAATAGTCACTTTCACTTCACTTTTCACTTCACTGGGGGGCCCAAAATCTCTGAACTGGCCAAAGGAACTGCTTGAACACAGGCTATTTGTCGGCGGAGACCGGCACCTGCGGCGGCTATCAACACCAAACAAAGCCCTCCTCTGTGGTTCAGGGGCTAAAAACAAGGCGAGGCTTTCTATCAGTCTTTCGCCTACCTGCTCCGGCTCTTATCAACTCACACACGCGTGCACACACACACATTCGCACACACATACCGACCATGAAATGAGTGTGCGCACACACACATACACACGCACACACTGCGTCCTGATTGCAGTCTCCCCCCGGAGAGAGGGCTGAAGTAAAGAGTGATTGCTGAGGAGGGAGGGACAAATTTACACTCCGCAAACAGCACTCGTTATAAACAGGCAGGGCTGGGCGTGCGTGTGGCCAAACCCCGGCCAGTAGAGTAAGCAGTAAGGAAGCCAAGCCTTCAGCCGCTGCCAAAAAAGAACAGATTAGTGCAGCGTTTGCTTGGAGAGAAGGAGAGAGCGAAGCCGAAGACGAATCAGTCCGAGCAGCTAATTAAGGAGGGCAGGGACCTGACTGGACCGCGCCTTTGGAAAGTGGACAACTGTACAATGCAAACGGGAACTCCACTGTTAAGATGTGAATAGCCTTTGGTAGAATCGCCCGACAATTCATGGAGGGGAAGAAACATTTACAGTATTTTAGCAGACTTACGGTTCCTGATTACCGGGACAGTCCTCCTGGAACGACTCAGGGTTAAGGGTTTTGCTCAGGAACCCAATGGTGGTAGTGCCGGAGTTGAGATTCGAACCTGCAACCTCTTCCTACCATTAGACCACCACCACCACCCAATAGAAGAAGCAGGCGATAGTGTATTGTCCAGTGAACGACCCCCTCATCCCCACTAATCCCAACCCTAAAATTTATCTGTTAATCTGTTCACCTGGACTTGATCTCATTAGTATCTCTAAGAACATCCCAGGACAACAATGAGGACCATCGCTGGAGTAGGTGTGGGAGGCAGCTTTGGATGATTAGGGTACAAATAAGTCAGTCACAGATTACTCCTGTCACTCTTCTCCACCCATTCCAACCCTGCGCTCTCTTCTTCTGCTCTCTTCCACACGCTTCGTCACTCTGAACTGTCCACCCCGGGCATTTAAACTCCTTCACCTTCACCACCTCTTCTCACTGCATCCTGACCACTCTGCTGTCCACACTTTCATTCACACACACACACACACACACACACACACACACACGTGTTCTGTCTTTTTTCTGACTGACTTTCATTCCTCTCTTCTCTAGAGCAGCTCTCCATCTCTCCAGGGTCTATTTAGCTGAATTTGTACAGTTAAAAAAAAAACAGGCAAAGTTGCCGTTTGATTGCTGTTCGCCAGGCCGACGCCACTGGGAACTTGGGCTCTATGGTTCTATAGAACCAAAGGAATTCTTGACCTCTAATGAGAGAGGCCCAAACGACCCCCACAGGGGGCACGGCTGGGATTCCAGGAAGGGCCGAACAGGAAAAAAGGATGGGACAGTTGCGGAGGGACCCCCAAACACGCCATCACCCCTAGTGCACCATGTTACCAGCGAACCCCAATTTAGAGGCGTTTTAAGACGTGCCAAGGGAAGCCTAAGCCAAATTTTAGGGGTGGGTAGGGGGGTATGTAGGGCTGGTGGGCATGGCTTCAGGGTCGCAACCCATAAACGGTGTCTGCGGTGCTAAAATCGGTAAGGGGTGCTCCATTTAGAACGCACACACATACACACCACGCACACACTCACACACACACTCAAAGGCACAGGGACGGGAAAATAGCCCCCGTGCCCGTGCCTATGTGTGTGCGCGAAGCAGCCGTGATGCGGAACAATCAGCAGCTCTCTCTCTCTCTTTCTCTCTCTCTCTCGCTCTCTCCCTCTCTCTGGGCGGCGCCATGGCAACGGTACAGCTTCAATTAGAGGAGAAGAAAGAGCTTCCCCTCGGCGCGGCACCGAGCGAGGCGAGTGTCAACGAGCACGAGAGAGAGCGCACGCCTGTGTGTGTGTGTGTGTGTGTGTGTGTGTGTGTCAGAGGGAAATTGCGAGACGGTAGAGAGCAGACAGGGGGAAAAAAATGATCGAGCGAGAGAAAGAGCGTGTGTGTGTGGAGATTGCGCGAGGGAGGAGGAAAGGGTGTGTGTTATGTGTGTGCGCAGGAGATAGAGACTGCACGGAAGCGAGCGGAGACGGAACGGAGGGAGGGAAGGAAAAAGGAGACGCCAGAGACAGCCTGTGTGTGTGTGTGTGTGTGTGTGTGTGTGTGTGTGTGTGTATGCGTGTGTTTTTCCCTCCTGCGTTAGCGCAGCTAATGAAAAATGAAATATAGCCGCGTGAGAGAACCTCCGGGGTCCACGCACCGCACGCAAAGGTCGCATGTTTTGGGAGCAACGGTCACCGGACAGATCCAAACACCTACTTCAGCTCCACAAAGGGCCTTCAAGAGGTGCTTTTTGGGGAGGCACCATCACAGGGCCATCAAGAGGGTGTGTCTAAGGGCAGCCTCTTATACCTCCTCAACCCAACCCCTGAACCAGGTCTACCTGGGCCTCATCACCAGTTGAACATCTCGGGACAACCGTGAGAAAAGTGGGGCTGAGTGTGGTCTATTTATGTACCTCGAGCCCATCTTGATAGTAATTCCAGTAGGCACTGAGAACAACATGGGACCATTAGAAGGGTTAGGTTGTGTGTGGATGGGAATGTTGCCTTATTAGGGTGAAAGTGAAAGTGACGGTGACAATATGTCCCACAGTGAAAGTGACGGTGACAATATGTCCCACAGCAAAGTATCCCCAAGCACACTGTCCAGCAGTGGGCAGGCATATCCGGCACCCAGACAGCAGTGATGGGAATGATACCTTGATCAAGGGAACCTCAGGGCAACCTACTAGTCCCGGCCTGGAAACCACACTTATCCCTAAACACTGTCTAGAGTAGAAGTAAGTATCAAAATCAGTGCAGCTCATGAAGGTGAGGTGCCATCCAACAAACAACAACAAGTCCCTCAACCTCCTCAACCGAAACCAGGCCTTTCTGTGAGCCTGGACCTAATCTTGGTAACATTTCCAGCAGGTATATCCAGGGACAGCTGAGAATTGTAGGGCTGGGTGTGGATGGGAACATTGCCTTATTAGGGTGGAGAACTCATCTCAAAATCAGTGCAGCGACTGACGAGGGCGAAGTATGGGGCGATAGCACGGCTGCCACCAGCCTGTGAATTGAAGGTAACATATCAATTCCCCTGAAACACTGCAGTTAGCATGAAAATGTATGTTTCATTGCTTGTTTTGCCTTGTTATCACATGTGCACCATGTGTTCAAAGAAGAAACCACAGGAGCGCTCAGGGTTCAGGAGGGGGCGTGGATTTGTTAGCAGCAGATTTCGCGAATAAGTCAGTGCCCCCAAAGCTGTGTTTTCTCATTACGAGCAAAAAGATTCGCATCAGATTAAGCAACACGTGCTTTTTATTGAGCCCAGGTTTAGCAAAACTGCTTAGGCGTGAGTAGGGAAACTCGCCTGGGGACATCCCCAAACCAGGCTTGGTCTATTTCTCAGTCCTCTTCCACTTTTAGGTTACAGCATAGTTTAATCAGTGTACCGCGCATAGGTTACATTTGGGGATTTGGAAACATAGCAAATCTCAAATCTTTTAGAAGCTGACACTGAACACGTTGAAGATGGGTTTCTGCCACAGGATCTATATTCTGAGATGCAGAAGATTATGACTTTTTTTTTAAGCGTAATCTGAGTTATTTAGACGGATCAGGTGTGGTGGAGTGGGGCTGGAGCTTTAGGAGGGTTCATGGATCTCATTTGCAAATGAGGTTCTCCAATAAACAATACATGGAACTTTTCCACAGGTCCGCAGTTCCCTCATTAATCTGAGTGACCTAAAATGTTCTGCCAATCCTTTAAAACTAAACCCTTACAGTCTGAATATCAGTCATCCCACCGTATCCCTTGTATTGGATCATTCAATAACAGGTTGAATTCAGGGCTTTTCCATGGGCACTAGGAACTGTTTCCATTTCCTGTTGTTTGAAGCTGGCCCGGTTTGCCCTGGTTTGACCCATGTTCCAAATCCAGTTTCGTCTTTAGCCTGAGAATTTTACGTCCGAACCCAACTGCACTTTGACGGTTGCCCTATCAAAATCCAAACATAGCCCAACAAAATTCCCCGAACCCTGTCATTGTGTTGGGTCATCCCGGTCAGCTTGCCTTACTTGCAATGGAAAAAACATCTTGGGCACGACTCGGTTCCTGGTGCCAGGAGCCCGATTTGGCGGGGACCCTGGTTACTTGTGTGAACGATTAGAGGACGCCATGGTTGCCAGTGTGTTATAGTCCCCCACAACCCGGTCCTGTACCAAATTACCATCTGACAGAATAAACGATGAAGAGGAATAATGAAAGAAGGGAGTCCTAAAAGAAACGACAGGGTTCCTGCACCCTCTAATGAGCCCTGAAGTGAAGGGGAGAGAGAGCGAGACATTCTGGTGGAGGGTGAGGCTCAGATAATGTCAGTTGTGTGTGTGTGTGTGTGTGTGTGTGTGTGTGTGTGTGGCAGGGAGTGGCCGGGTGAGAGGCTCGCCTTACGGCTGACCGGGGCAGTTGGGTTAAGCTGCTGTAAACAGGCAGTGAGGTGTGTGTGTGTGTGTGTGAGTTTGTCTGAGTGTGTGTGTGTTTGTGTGGAGGGTGTAGGGTTGCGGCTACAGCAGGATCGGCTGCTATTTGATATGACCTTCCACGTCAGAGCTTGCAGTGGCAGCCTCTGAAAGCATGCAGACACACACACACACAGACACACACCCACACACACACACACACATACGCACACACTCAGCGACAGTCCTCCAGCATTGCCGAATCCGTCATGCACTTTTACTTTCTCCCCTCTGACACACACTTTCTTTTCGTCTCTCCCGTTGATTCTTTTGTGCTCGTTGAGTCGGTTGCCTTTTGACAAAGGCCAGGGGAAGTCCACACACTCATACCCCCCCAACACACACACACACATGCACACATACACACACTACAGAAGCCAGTCATAGAGAGAAGGAAAGAGAGAGATGATTGACGGTGTTTTCGTCAGAAGGAAGGCTCCTGTCTCGTTGCAGCTGCAAAGAGATTGAAGCTGATAGAGACGGATCTCTCCCTCCCTCCCTCCCTCTTTCTTCCCCTCTCTCTCCTCTGAGGGAGCTGGTGGGTAGTAGCAGGGTTCCTGGCGTTCGGAGGCTCCTCTCATCCTCGGGCTGAGAGTGATTGATAACGTAAGCGTTGCTATTTTGGACTAGCAAGTGTCGGAGCAGACAACAGGAACACTGCAGGCAGAAACCAGCTCAGCTCCCATACTAATGAACACTGCCGTCTCTGCTGCTGTCCTCTCCAGAGCTTTAATCAGGCCTGAATATTTGATCCCGACCCAAATATAGCCCGAAAACGTGCTCCGCCTGAGTCTGACCCAACCTGACCCGTTGCATATCCAATTTTGTCTTTAGAATATTACATCCAAACTGTTCTCTGGTGAAATTTTGCTCAATCCTGACACTTTCCCGACAAAATTTAACCTTGACTTTGACTGTTGGCCCACCAATTTGTATCAAAATTCAAGCAAAGCCCAATAAGATTGTCCCAACCCTGATTTTGCCCCGACCAATTCCTGTCCAAGCTTGAAGGTTTCCCCGTGAACTTCTTCTTGAATTTGACCACAAATTTCTATCCTTAAACAAAGTGTAGCCCAACGTAACTGTCTGAACTCCGCTGTTGCCCTGCAAAATGCAAATCTTGACAAACCTTGAATTTTTGTCTGTAGTCTCTTCTATCACACTCAACTTCAGCCGGACAGTTTCGTGACCAGCCCCAAATGTAGCCTAACCAAATAACCAGATTCTGTTCCAATCATAGCCCTACAACACTGTTGGCCCATAAACTTTTTTCAGATCCAACAAAATCTGTGTCCCAACCCAAAGTTGTTTAGACCCTGCATCTGTCCAAAAGACATCGATTTATTCATGCATTCATTTTCCAAGACTGGGACATGGTGGAAGCTGGTGGAGGAGGTCAGCCCAGACCTGACCACTTGATTCTTCTGGCGGGTCCAGAAGTGTTCCCAGGCCAACAGATATATAACCTTCCCAGACATTCCTGGTTCTGCCCCATGGTCTCCTTCCAGATGGTTGTGGCCAGAGTGTCTGCACTGGGAGGTGCCCAGGAGGCATCCTAACCTGAACCACCTCAGCTGGCTCCTTTTAACAAGGAGGCTCTACTCCAAGCTCCTCCAAGATTCCTAATAAAGTGTCCAGGAACTCACTTTCCGCTGCTAGTATTCGCAATCTTATTTTTCGGCCACTACCGGTAACTGCCACCATTGCCCCAGTCGATTGAGCTCTTGCTCCATTTTACCCTCACTTGTGAACAAGATCTCAAGAAGCTCCTCCTCTTGGGGCAGTAACTCTTTTCCAACCCAGAAGGGCCAAGCCACCATTTTCCACTTTGTTTCACCAAGGTTTGCTTTTGTCGTAGCACCTTCCTTTCACACGCCACATGAAAATGTCATGGAAACGACAACTGCAATGCTTTGAAACTAAATGCAAGCCAACCGACTTCCTTGACCCTGATGTCCAGAGTTGTTCTCCACATGGTCCTCAAACAGAGGCAGCGTCAATCTGTCTTGACCTTGTATTGGCGAGAGATCCCGCATACTTCCTTCTCCTTCGGCAGGAAGGTTTGGAGGTCGGAAGGGACGGGACGTCCATGAGAATAAGAAACTGAACGAGGGGGATATATTTTTTCGACCTTCGCGCTCTTCTATTTTCAGACTCCCTCTTAGGAGGGATGTGTGTGTATCCACCTTAAACACACACTGTCTCCCACGGTAGTCCTTTGCCACGTGTGGTAATCTAATTGTTATTTACATGATCTGTCCTTCTCCAACCTTCAGTGCAAATTACGAAAGCTGAGTCAGTGTGACACACACACAAACACACACACACACACTGCCTCTTATCTGTGTGGCCTGTTCCGTTGGCCTACATTGCATGCATCTGAAAAAAAAGCCTGAACCCTCTTTCACTTGCACACTTATTTCTCTCTCTCTCTCTCTCTCTCTCTCTCTCTCTCTCTCTCTCTCTCCCCCTATTCAAAATTAAATGCCATCGGCTCTAATCAGAACCCCCCCTTGGTTGCCTTCCCCTGCTTTGACTGACACAGCATTTGGAAGCACACTGGGACTCTGCAAGTGTGTGTGTGTGTGTGCGCGTGTGTGCGTGTGTGTGTGCGCATGTTTCTCTAGGCAGCGTTCCACCCCCCACCCCTCCCACACACACACTTCCCTCTCTTTCCATCCGGTGCTAATCTCGCTCTCGCTCCTCTCACTCACGATCTCTCGCTCCTGAAAGAGAAAATCCATTTAGTCAGAAAGAATCTCTCTCGCCTTCTCTCTCTCTCTCTCTCTTTCTCTCTCTCTCTCTTTCTCTCTCTCTCTCTCTCTCTCTCCCCCTCCATCTACCTCTCTCCATGTTTGATTTGAGCGCAGGATTCTTTAAATGGGAAAGAGGGCAATTCTCTTCAGGTATGGGTGGGTTCACTTGATGGCACAGGTTTAGACGTATATTTTTATTGAGAGGGGGCTGCCAAAGAACTGTGCAAAAGTCTTGAACCCCTCAATTCTTTCTGTCCTGTATGAAAGTGAGACAGTAGTTTAGTGATTTGTGTACAAACACACGTAAATCGAGTCTAAACACAAAGAGAGTTTAATTCTGACCAGCTTTAAAGTCCATATTCACCACCACCACCACCACCGTTATTCTTCAGCACAGCCTCAACTCCCTTAGACCAGCTCCTTTCTTTACATTCAGGAACACTTCTCCAGGCTTCTTGAAGGACGTCCGGTCTTCTTCGTGGGCTGCCTTTTGTTTTCTCTGTGGAGATGATCCCATGCTGCTTCTGAAACTGCTCAGGTACAGAGACTGGACTGAACATGAGAGACAACAACACTGTCCTTCAGGAAGATCTGGAGAACTGCTCAGGTACAGAGACTGTACTGAAAATGAGAGACAACAACGCTGTCCTTCAGGAAGATCTGGAGAACTGCTCAGGTACAGAGACTGG
Source organism: Hepsetus odoe (assembly GCA_017165825.1). NCBI lineage: Eukaryota > Metazoa > Chordata > Actinopteri > Characiformes > Hepsetidae > Hepsetus > Hepsetus odoe. Next base: position 206,510 of record CM029391.1, read on the forward strand.
ACTGAAAATGAGAGACAACAACGCTGTCCTTCAGGAAGATCTGGAGAACTGTTCCTCAACAATGCAAAAAGAATAAAAGACTCTTGGAAGCAAAGCAAGAAGAAACGAGGGGATCGAGACTTTTGCACAGCCCTGTAGGTCATTTTAGGTTGTTGCTTGAATATAAGAAGAAAATCCTAAAGGTCCTAAAATCTTTGTCCTGGTCAACACTTGTGCGAGACAAAATACGTAGGGAATAATTTCTCAGATTTTTGTCTTTTTTTGACCCCCCCACAACAAGATTTAACCGGAATAGCACACAGTTTCCAACCATGCTTGTAAACCAAGGATTTTCCAAGGAATTTCTCATGATTAACACAAACATGTTGTGGCCAGAAGTCCAAGACAGCACAACTGTTCTCTCAAGGATGGACCTCGTTCTCTCCTTCAATTATCCAAACCACCACAGGCCATTTGTTTTCTTCTCCAAGGTCGTCCAACAAGGAAGACTGAAAAGATGTGTGATGACTGTGAGGATTCACATAATAGCCTTCACTGTACCAGGATTCATTATTTTCTGAGCCGCTTGTCCCGATTAGGGTCATGAGCAGTGCTGGAGTCTGTCCTGGCTCTCACAGGACAGACATAGGACATTGAACACAAAAGCAAACACACACTCACACACACACCTAGGCAGTAATGTAGCATCTCAAATTCACATGATGTGCAGGTCTTTGGACAGTGGGAGGGAACCAAAGCTCCTGGAGGACACTCACACAGACACAGGGACAACATGCTCACTCCACACAGAAAGGACCCAGAATTGAACCCAGGACCTTCTTGCTGGGATGTGACAGCACCTGTGCTCCCCTAGATGCAACTAAGATTGGGTAATCCTCAACATCTAAACAAAAACTCTAGATTTGACTTGAACTTGCTCCTCAGAAACACAAGAACTGACTCAAAAACCTAAAGACTTGGTCAAGCTCAAACCTCAAACACTTGCAACTCGAGACTTATTTTGGACCCTCTCAGAGATGCGAGATTCAGTTCTGACTCTAAAACCCCTAAGTTCCTCAGAAACTTGAAGGCTGACCTGGGCTGACACTTGTGAGACTCAAGCTTTGACTCACACATACAGAACATCTCAGAATCACAACTTAAAGACTTGGAAGGCAAAATCTCCTCACTTGTGCCTCAGAGACTGGAGGCTCTAATATGCTCCATAGGGTTTCTAGCCTGACTCAGAAACTCAAGACTTGCACCATAAAGATTCAAGACTTGACTCAGAATCGCACAGTTGACAGTAGAGCCCTGAATGAAATTGTGCCACAGAAACTTGACAGGGACTTGATTTGAACTTGCATTGCAGAAACACTAGACCTGCCTCAGCCTCGCACAGACTCAAAACTTCAGACCTCCGTTCCTTGACTTTTCCCTTGTGCCTTAGGTCCGCTCTGATTTGCCGTAAAGACTTAAATCTCATTTCCGACTTGTACCTCAGAGACGTGACTCAGATTTCTTCGGTAGCGACTTAGGGCTCAACATAGACTCAATGGTCAGAAACTCTGGACTTTACGTGATTTTGCTTCACAGAGGCACAAGAGCTGACTCGAAAAACCTCCAGTCTTGGGCCATAAGCTTGAGTTTGACAAAACTCAAACCTCAGACGCTTATGACTCGAGACTTAAGTTAGACTCTCTCAGGGACACGAGACCTGACTCTGACTATAAAAACCCTAAGTTAACTCTGGCCTTGTTAGAGGCATAAATTGGCCAAAGACAAACGACAGGTTCAGCGAGGGACAGGGACGGCAAAAAGGAGGACGAGAATCGCACAGAGAGACAGCAATAGAGCAGCAGTACCTCTACGCTCTGTGTGTGTGTGTGTGTGTGTGTGTGTGTGTGTGTGTAGGTGTGTGTGTGTGTGTGTGTGTGTGTTCCTGTGGGCTTCTCAGCCCCTAAGGCGTTTTGTTCCCCCTCCCTGTTGCAGCCCCTGGCTTCGCTAATCCTCTCGAGACACTCACACACACACTCACACACACACACACACACACACACACACACACACATACTGAGCGCTCCCAAGGCTCCGAGACGTGCCACGCTGCTTCTTATCTCCACACTCAACCGAGCTCTGCTGCGCACAGACGCGCACACACACACACACACACACACACACACACACACTGAGCAGCAGAACAGTGCAGCACACACACATAGCCTGCACATTGCAGTTCTCAATGCAGCGACGTGGAAAGACACTCCTTGCATATGTAGATACGATGACTCGGTCACACCTCAGAGACTCAAGACTTGTCCTGGACTTCGGCCTTGGACACTCGAGCACCAGTTCCAATTTGCCCATCAAAGACTAAAGGACTGACCTCGCATCTCACCGTCGAAACTCAAGACGGCACTCGGACCAAAGGGGGTGGAAACGAGTCAGGCCTGAAAGCCTTGAGACTGGACTTGGACCCTGAGTCCTCGTGTCTTTCTGTTCTGTGTGAAAGTGAGACGGTAGCAGTGATTTGTGCACAAACACATGTAACTCCAGTCTAAACGCAAAGAGAGTTTCATTCCAACCAGCTTTAAAGTCCATATTCACCACCACCACCACCACTGTTATTCTTCAGCACAGCCTCAACTCTCTTAGACCAGCTCCTTTCTTTACATTCAGGAACACTTCTCCAGGCTTCTTGAAGGACGTCCGGTCTTCTTCGTGGGCTGCCTTTGTAACTCCATGTAACTCCAGTCATTATTCTTCGGCACAGCCTCAACTCTCTTAGACCAGCTCTTTTCTTTAAGTTCACGAACACTTCTCCAGGCTTCGCCAAAGCTCTTCTTTGGACGTTGGCTGCCTTTGTTTTTCCGTTCTCTGTATAGATGATCACACACTGCTCGGTCACACCTCAGAGACTGAAGACTTGACCTGGACTTCTGCCTGGGACACTTGAGGACTAGTTCCAACTTGCATTTTTTCCGGGAGTGTAGCGGGTGGAATTAAACCTGAGCACTTGAGATCTGACTTGACTTGGACTTTACTCTGTCTCCTCAGATAGTCCTTCATAATATTTGTAATTATAAATAGGTGTACCTAAAATAAACAAAATGAATGCCTCCACTAGTATCCCAATGTCTTCACCTCAGTGAGGACTCTCGAGTTTTTACCTCAGAGACTCATGACTCGCACTCATAAGGCTCGCACCTTAGGCGTGGAAATCGGTTGGGAATGGGACAGGTCCCCCTCAATTTGTGGCTTTGGAGAAATATATTTACAACCGGCTGGAATTGGCATAGGTTCTCATTTTGAAGCTCTGGAGAACTTTTGCTGTAATAGTGTGGTTCCCTTTTTTTTTTAATGGGATCAGTTCCTTTTCCCAGGACTTGGGGAACTTTCTAAAAGTTTCAAATCCTTTTTGGGAATGGAGTAGGTTAGTTTAAGGAGAGGACTTTCTTTGAAGAACGTTTTAATTGTTTGGGACCAGTAAAGGTTCTCTTCCTTTTGCAGCTCTGAGGAACTGTTCCTCTAATTGGCTGGGAATGGGATACATTCTCCTCATCTTGTTGCTCCAGAGAACCTTCCTTTTTAATCATTTTGGGGAAACTTTTCTAGTTTTTTAGGAGTTCTTCTGACAGATGTTCTCCTCAGTTTGTAGCTTAGAAAAACTTTAAGTTTGTAAGCTTGTAAGTGGTACATTTAGGAATTTGACATGTTCTCTTCATTTGGTTGCTCAGGAGAACTTTCCTTCTCATCAAACCTTTGGACCCATTGCTTGTAGATCTTCTGCCATTCATTGTCTTTGCAGAAGCTGGATTGACAGCTGTGCTTCCTGAAGAATTTGAGTGAGCTTCTGTGCATCCTGAGGTATGAGCTTGAGTCTCGAGTTCTTGAGAATCTCGAGTTCTGAGGGCGGGTCAAATCTCGAGTCCCTGGAGAGTATTGAGTCTTTGGCTTTGAGTCAAGTCTCAAGTCTTGGTCTATCTTGTGTGTAAGTCTGAGTTGAGGACTGGGGGGTCTAAGTCCAAGTCTTGTCTTGAGTAAAGTTTTGTGTTTTTAGTCCAGGTCTCAGGAGTTGAGTCTTGGGTCTCTGTGGTGTCCCAGTTCTGGTATTTCTACATGGGAAAGCCGTGGAGAACCCTGTTTGGTTTCCTGAAGTCTTTATTGAACATCAAAAACAAATCCAGAACTGAGGGTGTTAAAAAAAGACAGTAAGAAGGAGCTGATCTTTGTCAAGCCAATTAATCCACTGAGTTGGATGCAGTTCTTCCAGATTGGCTGCGACAAGCTACCTGGTTGCTGGGATGTAGATCTCCATCGCTGGTGAGGAACCCTCCTCATTTGTTAGGTCCACCTTGTATCTTGGGGTTTGCAGGCAGCCCTTCCTCAGCGGCAGGGTTTGGTCACCGTCGCTTTCCATTGGCTGGGCTGGGGGCGCGGTTCATCCTCATTGGCCGGGTTTGGAAGCAGCTCATCCCAAGGAAGGGATTTGCAGGCGGATGATTTGGGATTAGCCCTGCATTAGCATTGACTGTTGGCGGCGACACGCCGGATCTTCTGCTACTTGCTGGAGGACGAAACGCGTGCACCTTCTGCGGGATCCTCCAGGTTGTCGTTCGGTCACTGGACACAAAGGATTCAGGGAGTTAACATGACAAAACATATGGGAATGTCCAAAAAAGTTCTGAAAAGTTGATCCCTGGTTGATCTATTAATAACATTATGTAAATCAACTATAGGTGGACACTGATGGGACACTGCATACAGAGTACACACACACACACACACACACACACACACACACACACACACACACACACACACACACACACACACAGTACAGTTCTCAATTAGAATCTTGGCACTCTCTGCGCTATCCCATAATCCCCCTTTCATGTGAAGAGTAGAGGTCACCGGAGGGTCATTGCCAGGGTGAATGAACACACACACACACACACACACACACACACACACACACACACAAACACTGAAAATTTATGACACACACACTTCATCTGAACCGATCGTGGCTGTTTTTCCTTTAACAGCCCAGCCTTTACCTCACATTCTCTCTCTCTCTCTCTCTCTCTCTCTCTCTCTCTCTGTCTCTCTCTCTCTCTCTCTCTCTATTTTTATCACCTTTTATCTCCGTCTTTTCCTTTTCCATCTGTCTGGCTTTCTCTCTATTTCTGTTTTTGTCTTCTATCTCTTTCTCGACATCACTTTCTCTCTTTCTTTGCATTTTTCTCTCTCATTTTTTCCCCATTTCTCTCTTTCTCTCTCACACTCTTTCTGAACATCTGTGTGCAATTGAAGCAGTGCATAAATTATTCTTCAGCTGCGCCACGTCTTTCTCTCTCCTCTTTTCACTCGTCCGCTCTGCGTGCGTGTGTGTGTGTGCGTGTGTGTGTGTGCGTGTGTGTGTGTGGTGTGTGTGTTTCTGAAGGCCTGGTGCTTCTGTCACAGCGCAACTATAGAGAAGCAACAAAAACAGCACAGGAACTTCCTTCTTTTTTCAATCTCTCACACACACACACACACACACACACACACACACACACACACACACATACACACACACCTACACACACACACACGCAATGGCCGGTGTTAGAGAGTGGTCTGTCTCATTGTAGAGTTTCGTGGAGCTGCTGCACAGACAAAAGAACATCCTGCTTCCTGGAACACATACACACACGCACACACGCACACACACGCACGCACACTCACACACACACACACACACACTCACACACACACACTCACTGCCTATTGTGAGTGGTCTATTGAGTATGTCTAGCTACCCTAACACCTCTTAGATAGATAGATAGATAGATAGATAGATAGATAGATAGATAGAAAAGAGAAGGGGATTAAAACAGGAATGGAGATATATTGAGAGAGGTAGACAGAAAAAATTGAAAGAAGGAATGAGAGATAGAGAGAGTATTTATTACTGGTATATTTTATATCAAAAGATGAACAAGCCCTTACTTTTGTCTGTGTGTCAAAGTACGAGTTATTCTGGGCCATCTCCATCCATCCATCCATCCATCCATCCACACATTGTGAAAAACAATCAGCACCACAGTTCAGGGGGATGTATTTATTTGATATCTCAGTGACTGTGATTGTGGTGAAATGAAGAGTGGTGTGACTGGAGAGAGAGAAGGAAGGAAGGAAGGAAGGAGAGAGAGAGAGAGAAAGAGAGAGAGAGATGAAGAAACCGTAAGTGACACAGAAACTAGTAAAACAAGAAAAAATACACCAAAAATCTATTTAGTGGGGCGGAGAGGCAGGCCGAGTGGGTCCACCTCTGCAGTGTGTACGCACTCAGGTGTGTGTGTGTGTGTGTGTGTGTGTGTATGTGTGTGTGTGTGTGTGTGTGTGTGTGTGTGCGCGCGCATGAGTAATGTGCCAGTGAGCATCTGAGTCCGCGTTTACTGCCTCCCAGAGCAGCCCAAGACTAACAGCACAGCCCAGCTGATGAATATTTAACGGCTCTGTGCGTGAGAGTGTGTGTGTGTGTGTGTGTGTGTGTGTGTGCTCTGAGTGGCTAGGATCATTTATTAATGCCGGCTGAGGGAGAGATGAATAGATCGGCTGTGTACACAGAGCCTGGGCAGCTCAGCTCGCTGTGGTGTGTGTGTGTGTGTGTGTGAGTGTGTGTGTGTGTGTGTGTGTGTGTGTGTTTTAATGTGTGTGCCGTTTCACACAGGCATTCATGCGTCACTGTGTGCCTTTGTCTGTTTGTTTGCACATGTGTCAGACTCTGTGTGTGTGTGTGTGTGTGTGTGTGTGTGTGTGTGCGTGCGCACGCCTGGAACGGCGCTGCCATATATAGACAGCCATCCATTATTAATCACTTCATCCAGCATTGATGAAAAGCGGACCGTCACCCGAGCAACCGGGCCCATCAGACTCAGACTCTCTCACACACACACACACACACACGCACCGATAAATGCTTTGCTTAAAGCTTCCTAAAAGATGGTGTCTGTAGTCTTCTTGTCCCGTCCCATCTGGTCAGACCTACCTGTGCAACCATTCTGAGGCGCTGACTCAGAGGGGGACGGATCTCTCCAGAGTCAAAGGTCTTTGAAGAGTGAGGCTGAGTCAAGTCTCTGGAGTATGAGCTCAAGTCAACTTTTGAGACTCAGAGGTATTAGTTTGAGTCTCTGGCTTCAAAATCTTGTCTGGTGACTGTGGAGTTTGAGTCAAATTTGATTTTTTTCAGGTGCCAGTCTGAGTCAAATCTTGAGTTTTGAAGGTGAGTCAGTTCTCGAGTAGAGGACTTGGAGTGTCTTGAGTCTTTTGGTCAGAGGCAAGTCACAGCAAGTCCTGTTCTCAAAAGTTAGACCTTGGGTCTCTGGGGTGTAAGTCTGAGTTGAGTCTCTTTAGTGTCCAAGTCTTGAGTCGTGTGTCTATTCCAGGTCTCAAGAGTTGGGTCTTGGGTCTTTGGGGTGTAAGTTTCAGTCGAGTCTCTGAGCTGTCCAAGTCCAAGTCCTGAGTCAAAATTCTTGTCCAAGTCTCAAGTGTTGAAAATTGTGTCCTGAGTTTCTTGGGTTTTAGTTTAGTTTCAGGTCAAGTCAAGTCCCTGTGGTGTGAGTCATAGTTAAGTCTTGAGTCTCTGGGGTGTAATTTTAAGCCAACTTTCTGGGCTGCCAGTCTAAGTTGAGTCTCAAGACTAGTCTTAAGCCTTGTATCTTATGTCTGTTTGTATTGAGTCCAACCCAAGCCTCAAGAAATGAGTTTTGATTCTTGAGGTTCTGGGGTACCAGGCGAGGTTCCATTGGGCAAGTTAAACCTCATGTCTTGAGGTTCTGGGCTGAAAGTCGATGCTTTTTGTCTTGAGGTTCTGGGGTACAAGGTGAGGTTCTGGTGGCCAAATTAAACCTCGTGTCTTGAGGTTCTGGTGTGGGAGGTGAGCCTCATGTATTGAGCTTCTGGGGTTTGACATGAGCTTTTCATTTAAAGGTTCTGGGTTGCAAGGTAAACCTAAACTGTGTGTTAAGGATTCTGTGGAATGAGGTGAGGTTCTTGGGTCTGTGTTGAGCCACCTAAGCCTCTTAGGTGGCAGTTAAACCTTGAGATTCTGGGGTGCAACTGAGCCTTGTGTTTTGAGGTTCCTTGAGTTGAGCTGGGAGTATTGAGGTTGTAGGTTGAAAATGGAGCCTTGTTTCTTAAGGATCTGCGGAGAAACTGAGTCTTGGGTCTTGAGGTTCTGGAGTGTGAGTTTAGCTTGGTGTATTGAGGTTCTGAAGTGTGAGTTTAGCCTGGAGTATTGAGGTTCTGGAGTGTGAGTTTAGCCTGGTGTATTGAGGTTCTGGTGTGTCAGACCAACTCTTGACTCTCTGGGGTGGAGCCAAGTCTCAAACATGCAAGAACAAGTTAAGTCTTGAGTCTCCGAGATGCAAGTTTAGTTATGATTCCAAGCTCATGTGTGACTGTCTGAGTGAAGTGTGGAGTCTCTGGGGCTGGGCTGAGATTATGAGCAGATGTATTGCTGATGCTCATGCTCTTGTTCATCCTTTGATTGCTGCTGCCATGTGATTGTTTCATCAAGCTCTTCTCCTCAAGGTTCTTCAAGAGCACTTCCTGCTCAGTTCTATATAAAATAGCATTTATGCAATTTTCTCTGTTACCGCAAAGCTGAAAAAGAAAATATACAATTTGATGACTTCCTTCGTCCAAAATGTATTTTGTAAACCAACCACATACAGCGCATTTTCTGAGCTGCTTGTCCTCATTAGGTTCTCCTTCAGAACCTAGCTTTCTGCAAGGCTTCAGACATCCAGGACACACTTATACAAGCTTACATCTTGAGATCTCCATAAATCTCCTTCAGAAAGAAGCTTTCTGCAAGGCATTAGTTCACCTGGAACAAGATAAGAACCAAAAAAGAACTTTGGAAGATTGTCGACGTTTAGACTTTGCTAGACTAGAACCTCATCTCCATGAAGATCTCCAGGAACAAGGTCAGTACCAAACTGTGGAAGACTGTGGATCTTTGGATATTTTTCTAGACTAACAGACACGGTTGTACCCGTCCTGAGCACTGGTTTCTCGCAGTAGCGAGTTGCACAAACACTGTAGTACGTTAGTAAGACTTTTGCTGGTTAACGGTGGACCAGAAAAAGATGAAAACCGAAAGTGTGGTGCTCCTGGGATGACGAGGCCGATGTTATCTTCTTGTTTGAAGAGCGCAGTCACAAACACCTTTACTGCTCTGCGGTACATCTTGAGCGCTCATGGGTTCAACCGCTGCGCACCAGTTGGGGCTTTCCCATTCTTACCTCAAAGAAAGGCAAGTGTGTGTGTGTGTGTGTGTGTGTGTGTCTGTGCTAGCGGAGCTAGAACTGGCCGAGTCATAGCAAAACTGACAGTAGCTTGATGAGTAAAAGTGAGAGAGCGAGGGAAAATGTGAAATAAGAAACACAAACAAACTGATGATTGAGATGGCAACGACTTAAAGGTGGGATGAGGGCAGTGTGTGTGTGTGTGTGTGTGTGTGTGTGTGTGTGTCTGTGTGTGTGTGTGTGTGTGTGTGTGTGTGTGTGTTTGGCTTTTACTTTCCTTGCTAAGTAATAACCGCCACTTGCATGGCCTCATTTTTCAAAATCTCATCATTTTCTTTGAGGAGGGACCTGGTTGTGTTCTTTTGTGCGCTGGAGTGATAATCACGCATTTATAATTTCCCTCCGTGTGTGTGTCTGGGTGTGTGCGTGTGTGTGTGCGTGTGCGTGTGCGTGTGTTGCCGAGAACGTGAGCTGCATGCGGCTTTCTTTCTTTCTTCCATCTCCAGTTTCCAGTGGAAAAAGGAGGAGAAAATGAATTCTTTGTTGGGATGCAGGGGGGGCTCATACTTCAAACCCCACCGCAAAGGACCTTTCGCTTCTAAATGAAATGGCTGATATAGGAGGTGGAGGGAGGGGGTCAAGGAGCGTGACCTAAACTCACACACCCCCGGTGCACGCACACACACACACAAAAACCTATATAACTGAAACCTTGAGTGAAAGTGACTATTCTTGTCATTGCTAGGTCACAGCACAGTGAAATTGGACCTCTGCATTTAACCCATGCAAACACCGTACAGCAGGGGGCAGCTATGAAAGCTGCCCGGGGAGCAGTGACAGGGACAGTACCTTGCTCAAGGGTACCTCAGGGCAGCCAACTGGTGAGGGGTTTGAACCCTGTATCTGCCGATACTGTGCATGACTCCCTAACCATTAGGCCACCACTGCCCTCTTCTCTTAGAAAATAGTCTTTTTCTTTCCCCAAATTCTTGGCCTGTATTTGGTCCTAGATTCACCTGAAGGGTGCTGCGTCCTTCCTCTGAGAAGGTTTGATGCGCTTGGAGGAGAACACTGGCAGAACATTATCTGCACTCCTGCACAAACATGTGTAACAAAAGGGAAAATGGCCGGGTGGTTAAGGCCTCTGGATCAGAAGCTCGTGGGTTTGAATCCCAGACCAGTAGGTTGCCTTGAGGTTCCTTTGAGCAAGGTACCGTCCCCATCACTGCTCCCCAGTGCTGGATGTGGCTGGCCCTGATAAAAAGTGTCATATGTTCACAATGACAAATTGTCAATTTCACTCTCACTTTTCATATTGAACCTCATTTGTAACCTGTCCTTGCCCCTTTGGCCTCCAGGGGGCATGGTCTAGCTCAGTATTTGTACCCAATCCAGACACTGGGGATTAGTGTGTTTCTTTGTAGCCGTCCCGAGCCTGGACAAATAGGGAGGGGTAAGTCAGGAAGGGCATCCCATGTAAAACCTTTCCAAGATCAATTTGTGGAAGAAGATACAGATTTCCATATCAGGTCGATTGAGGACCGGACAGGTGGTGGAGCTGGACATGTTAGAGCTAAAGATGCAGAGATTTGAGTTGGGAGGGACGAGGATGGACAGGATTAGGAACGAGTATATTAGATGGACAGCTCAGGTTGGAAGAAGAAAGACTGCGTTGGTTTGGACATGTCCAGAGGTGAAAGAAGGAGTATATCCGGGGAAGGATGTTGAGGACAGAGCTACCAGGCAAGAGGAGAAAAGGAAAAAGAGGTGTGTGGACGTGGTGAGAGAGGACATGCAGGCAGTCAGATTAAATGAGGAAGATGCAGAGGACGGGAAGACATGGAGACGGATGATCCGCTGGGGTGACCGCTTAAGCCGCGAATCAAAATAAAGCATCTTTAAGTCCAGCTCCACCAACTGTCTTTTCGATGACGCCATTCTCCATTGTCTACTCTCCCTGTCCTCTCTCTTCTGTCTCCTCCCGTCTGTCCTGCCCCGATGGACACACAGAGGGACGTCTTTTCCGTGTGTTTGTGTCCATTTAGTCTGAAACGGGTCTGGATGTTGGGAAGGTGAGGGAGAATAAAATGGAGGATTTGAACTCGATGTTCAGACTGAAGCAAGGAGTCAGTTCTGAAGATGGACGGAGGGACAGATATTTGTGGGGAGGAAAAGGAAAAAGTCCCCACAAGACACATTAACAAAGCATATGTGAGGGGGCGTGGCCTCTGTTTGGCGGATGGCTGGGGCATCTTCGCGTGCAGACTTTTTTGAGATCCTGCCAAACGGGGACCTTATTTATTTGTTTATTCGTTTTTGTTTTTTCGGTTTTTTTTCCTGCTCCGCTCTTCTCGCTAGGGATCCGGCGGCAGCGGCGACAGCGGCGGCTTCTCATCGGCGAGACGCCTCGTAATACATTTCTGATAAATGATTGTGTTTCAGAGTAATGAATTAGCCCCATTACGCGGATGAGTGGAGCGCGGAAAAGAAGAGGGGATGGACCAGCGAGAACAGAAAGAGGGAGAGAGAGAGAGAAAGAGAGAGAGAGAGGGACGGCAGGAGGGTGGCGGGGGTTCATCTCAGTGCGGTAGGAAATTGTGTGCACGAACAAGAGAGCTTGTGGAAGGGAGGGTTGCAAAAAAAAAAAAAAAAAAAAAGTGCTTGGTCGCGTTTTACTGGCTTTGTGGGGACCTGGATGATTCGGTCCCTTCTGGGGACCTTCGGCTGATGTACACCATACCCACATCCTACGCCCAAAAACATGTGCGCGCACACACACACAAGGACACACGCGCGACCTCTACAGAGGTTATAGCTGGACTGAGGTTAGGCCCGGACACACACACACACACACTCACACACACACACACCAGCAGGAGTACAGGGAAAGACCTCACAAAGGCCTGACTAAAAGGCAGTGTGTGTGTGTGTGTTGCGACGGAAAGAAGGAGGAGGGATGTTGACAGCCTAGGCGCTGAGCGCATGAGAAAGAGGGGAAGAACGAGAGAGCGAGGGAGGGAGGGAGGGAGGGCAGCGGGGACGGCGTGCTGTACGGGAGATTAAGGGGAGACGTTTTAGCGGAGCAGCGCCGGGCTCCCCCGCTGTGCTCTTTATGAGCCTCGCTGCTGCTGCGCTGCGCCTTTCAACTGCGCTGTGGGTTTTTTTTCCCCTTCCTTTCTTCCTTTCTTTCTTTTTCTTCTCTCGCTCTTACCTGTGCCGCAGCTCTGTGTGGCTATCAGTCAGCTGTGCCCTCATTCTGCTGCCTGATAGTTTTCTCCTTCCTCGGCCTGCTCGGCCCCTGTGCGACCCCCGTTTTGACTTTTGGTCCTCTCCGTCCTGTCCTCGTCCCCCCGTTTGCCTGTGTTTGTTAAGTCTATTTTCTGTTTGTTGCTCCAGGCGCAACCTCCGGGCCCTTATCTCGTCCCTGCGCTCGCTGGGTTTGGGTTGTCCCGGATTTTGTGCCTTTTTTCGTTGCTGGTCCAAATGCTTCTATTCCCAGATCTCTCTCCTGTGAGGTCCGTGCGGTCGTCTCAGTGTTTCTCACGCCTGAGCAGACCTGCGACAACGCAGTATTGTGATCTCGGCGCAGGTTCTGCTGTGCCGGACGATCTGTGAGAAATGACCTTCTCGAGCATCTGACTTGTGGATACCTGTCCTGAGTGATTTCTGGTGCTGTCTCCCCATTTCTCTGTGTTGTCTCACTGTTTCTCTATACTGTCTCACTGTGATGTCTCACCATTTCCCTGTGCTGTCTCACCATTTCTCTTTGTTGTCTCACCATTTCCCTGTGCTGTCTCACCATTTCTCTTTGTTATCTCACCATTTCTCTGTGCCGTCTCACCATTTCTCTTTGTTGTCTCACTGTTTCTCTATACTGTCTCAGTTTGATGTCTCACCCTTTCTCTGTGCTCTCTCACCATTTCTCTGTGTTGTCTCACTGTTTCTCTATTCTGTCTCAGTGTAATGTCTCACCATTTCTCTGTGTTGCCTCATTGTTTCTCTATACTGTCTCAGTGCGATGTCTCACCATTTCTCTGTGTTCTCTCATTGTTTCTCTATACTGTCTCAGTGTGATGTCTCACCATTTCTCACGGCTCTCGCACCATTTCTCTGTGCTGTCTCACCATTTCTCTTTTTTAGCTCACCATTTCCCTGTTCTGTCTCACCATTTCTCTGTGCTGTCTCACAATTTCTCTGTGCTGTCTCACTGTTTTTCTATGCTTGTTCACTGTTTCTCAGGGCTTTCACACTGTTTGTGTTTTTTCACCCTTTCTCTGTGCTGTCTCACTTTTTCTCTGCATTGTCTCACCATTTCCCATGGCTGTCTCATGTTTTCTCTGTGCTGTAATGCCTTTTCTCTGTTATGTCTCACTGCTTTGGCTATGTGTATCATTCTTCCTGCCATCTTATCGTCTCTCTGTGCTGTCTCACCATTTCTCTGTACTGTCTCACCATTTCTCTGTACTGCCTCAGACATTACAAATACCTGTTTCTTCCTTTTTTCACTACAGTTTCATTGTTTCTATTCTGGTCCAGGGTTACTGGATACTTTAACAATTCTCTCTGCTATCTCACTATTTCTCTGTGTCTTCTCACTCTTACACTGTGCTGTCTCATTCTGTCTCAGTGTGATGTCTACTTCTCCGTTCTTCTCTGCTCAGTGCTGTATCACTGTTTCTACTTTGTCTCACCATCTCCGCGATCCTTCTCTGTGCCTTTTCACTTTCAGCTGACGATGCTACGATGGTTCTCTTTGCTCGCCTGCTCTGTGGTGTCTCTCCTGTCTCCCTCTGTGGTGTTTCTCTGTGTTATCTCACTCTGTTCTGTCTCACTCTGTTTTGTCTCATTCACTCTGTCCCTGCAGTTGTCATCCACGGAATCTGTTTTTGTTTTTCCAGAACTGTGTTTCTCTGTTCCGTCTCACACTGGGGCGTCTGCGTTTTGTCGGCGATGTAAAGCGGAAGGTCTTTGAATCCGACTGACCTGGTGAAAAGTGCACACACACACACACACACACACACACACACATACATACATATGGAAACAATGGAGCAAACAGCTGTCAGTGGGCATGTTAATGTGAGTGGGGGGGACATCAGTAGGGGCCACTTTTCCGTCTGTGTGTGTGTGTGTGTGTGTGTGTGTGTGTGTGTGTGTGTGTGTGT
>CM029391.1:221452-273952 GCA_017165825.1 Hepsetus odoe
ATGAGAGACAACAACACTGTCCTTCAGGAAGATCTGGAGAACTGCTCAGGTACAGAGACTGGACTGAAAATGAGAGACAACAACACTGTCCTTCAGGAAGATCTGGAGAACTGCTCAGGTACAGAGACTTTACTGAAAATGAGAGAAAACAACACTGTCCTTCAGGAAGATCTGGAGAACCGTTCCTCAACAAGACATAAACTTTTAGTATTTTTTTAGTCTTCTGCTGTCAACATGAACCAAGACGTGGGTGAGAGTGATGAGTTCCTGCTTTCTTGAGGCAAAAATGAATGAGTGTTTCTATCACTACTATGTCCGTGATATCTTAGTATCTTAGTGTTTCCTAGTGTAGCTCCTACAGTCAGTAAACTGGAATTACAGCTACTGACGCTGTACAACACCACTGTAGCTACCTAAGCCTGACTGCCCAACGTTACATCAAACACATTCTTCTAGAATAAGACAACTTTAAATGAAAGAAACTAAGACATCGTATCTCCACATTAAAACAAAGTAAACACTCTCGAAGTTGCAAGAAATTAGTCATACTTTGCACCATTTCTGGAGCTTCCACAGATTCTAATAAACATTATCGTTACTGTGGCTGCGTCCCAAACGGCACGCCACCACACTAAACAGTGTGCAAACAATAGCACACAACCATACTAATATAGTGTGTAAAGTGCAAAGGTGTTCTGTTTGGGACGCAGCCCGACGGACCAACAATGTGGTAGAATAGAAAAGTATTACTTCTTTTCTAAGGTGAAATATACTCCCACAGAACAATACTACCAGTGTATAGAGCCTAGCCATGCTAGGCTAAACAGTTATAGAGTATAGTTATAAACAGTTATAACTATACTCCTATATAAACATATTATTAATAACAACAATACATTCTATACTATTACTATACTCCCATTGCTACTTGGGCAGCGGTGGCCTAGTGGTTAGGGAGCCACAGAATCGGAAGATTGTGGGTTCAAACCCCTTACCAGTTGGAACCCTGAGGTACCCTTGAGCAAGGTACCGTCACCGCTCCCCGGGCAGCTTTCATAGCTACCCCCTGCTGCACGGTGTGTGTTTGTGCATGGGTTAAATGCAGAGAGATCCAATTTTGTTGTAGTTCACTGTGTGTACTCACAGTGATGAGAATAGACACTTTCACTTTCACTTAATAAACACACTATATTCTACCACTATTACTATACTCTATATATATTATATACAGGGGCAGGGGTGGTCTAGTGGTTAGGGAGTCGGCCACAGGATCGGAAGATTGTGGGTTCAAACTCCTTACCAGTAGGTTGCCCTGAGGTACCCTTGAGCAAGGTACCGTCCCCGTCACTGCTCCTTGGGCGCTTTCATAGCTGCCTCCTGCTGCACAGTGTTTGCACGGGTTAAATGCAGAGGTTCGATTTCGTTGTGGTTCACTGTGTGCTGTGACCTCGCAATGACAAGAATAGTCACTTTCACTTTACAGTGTTATACAGTGATGGTATACAACTATAACTATACTCTAAATATACTACTGTAATATAAATATACTGCTGATGACCATACTGCATACTATACTGATACATATATATATTTCTCTCTGTCTGTCTCTCTCTCTGTCTCTCTCTCTCTCCCTCTGTCCTCTTTCTCTGTCTCTCTCTGTGTGTCCTTTCTCTGTCTGTCTGTCTCTCTCTCTCATTAATTTCCTGGCGGGTCTGAAGGATGCAGTGTTTCACGGGCAGCTGGAATTTCATCTCGTCCTGCTGCCCGTATCTCTCACCACACACACACACACACACACACACACACACACACACACACACACACGCACGCGCGCGCCTCCGATTATTACGCATTACGCACCTCTAATCACTTCCTCGCAGGTAACTCAACACCGCGCTGCACGAGACCGCACGTCAATACACACACACACACACACAGACACACACACACACACACACACATACACACGAACACGCGCGCGCGGTGTGCGTCAGAGGCACACAAACAATCAGCGCTGGAGAGTCACCAAATTATCCGCAGAGAGGATTTTCACACGGTGTGTGTGTGTGTGTGTGTGTGTGTGCGCGCGCGCGTTGGGGGTCAGGGTGATAAAGAGACGGCAGACATCGCGGAGAGCGCGAGCGAAGGACGATAAGCGGAGCGGAGCGCGCGAGCAAAGCGGAGAAAAGCGGAGCACCAGCACCGCCTACCGGACAGCGGCGGAACTGCACGAGCGCAACCACGATCCACCTCACACACACACACACACACACACACACACACACACACACAGGAGGTGGTTTCGGATAAAATGGCCACATTCCCCCCCTCCCCACTTTAAAACAAAAAGTGATCAGTGTTCTGATTGACTCCTCCCTCAATAAAAGTCCTCCCCCTCCATCTCTCTGCACCTCATCCTCACTCTCTCATTACATCCCTCTCTGTCCTTTTCTCCATCCTTCTATTTTTCTCCCATTCTATAGTCTCCATCACTCTTTCTTCATCACATGTTCTTTCTCTTTCTCAGTTTATTATTTCTCTCTGTCTCTCTCTCTCTTTCTGTCTGTCTCTCTTTCCTTCTGTCTGTCTCTCTGTCTCTCTCTCTCTCTGATGTCCTCTCCAATACTGTGAACAGGCAGAAAAATAAACAGTTGGCAGGACACCGGCGCGTGCCTTCACTTCAGAGAGAGAGAGAAAGTGTGTGTGTGAGTGAGTGTGTGTGTGAGTGAGTGTGTGTGTGTGAGTGTGTGTGTGTGTGAGTGAGTGTGTGTGTGTGTGTGAGTGTGAGTGTGTGTTTCTCTCCAGGATGCTCGGCTCGCTCGCACCGTTAAATCCTTTGGTTTCGTTTCATCTGCTTCCCGCCCTGCAGCATTCCGGAATCCCCCTCTCCCTTCTTCTCTCCCTTTACCTCTTCTCTCCATCCTCACAGGGAAGAAAAAAAACCCTCTTCAATCGTTCCACCAGTGGAGTGTGTTCAGGCTCATGTCCTCAGTCTGAATCCTCTTATCTCCACCCCTGGAAATTTAGCAGCTTCCTAATTTGGACCGTTATTGCTCCATCCTGGAATATAGGAACATTGTGCTTTTCATTTGGAACAGTGTGTCCCCCTTTAGGAATTTTACGTCCTTCCATTGTGAAAATGTCCCCCTCAGCAGAAAAACTTAGACAGTTGCCTGAAGTTTTTCCTTCAACTGAAATATTGCATCCCTCAGTAAGAAAACTGTCCACCTCAGTAGGAACACTGTGTCCCTCAGTAGGAACACTGTGTCCCTCAGTAAGAAAACTGTCCACCTCAGTAGGAACACTGTGTCCCTCAGTAAGAAAACTGTCCACCTCAGTAAGAAAACTGTCCACCTCAGTAGGAACACTGTGTCCCTTAGTAGGAACACTGTGTCCCTAAGTAGGAACACTGTGGCCCTTAGTAGGAACACTGTGTCCCTCAGGAACACTGTGTCCCTCAGTAGGAACACTGTGTCCCTCAGCAACACTGTGTCCCTCAGGAACACTGTGTCGCTCAGTAAGAAAACTGTCCACCTCAGTAGGAACACTGTGTCCCTCAGTAGGAATACTGTGTCCCTCAGGAACACTGTGTCCCTCAGTAGGAACACTGCGTCCCTCAGTATGAAAACTGTCCACCTCAGTAAGAAAACTGTACACCTCAGTAGGAACACTGTGTCCCTCAGGAACACTGTGTCCCTCAGTAAGAAAACTGTCCACCTCAGTGGGAACACTGTGTCCCTCAGTAGGAACACTGTGTCCCTCAGTAGGAACACTGTGTCCCTCAGTAAGAAAACTGTCCACCTCAGTAGGAACACTGTGTTCCTCAGTAGGAAAACTGTCCCTCGGTAGGAAAACTGTCCACCTCAGTAGGAATACCGTGTCTCAAAGTAGGAACACTGTGTCCCTCAGTAGGAAAACTGTGTCCCTCGGTAGGAAAACTGTCCCTCGGTAGGAAAACTGTCCACCTCAGTAGGAATACCGTGTCTCAAAGTAGGAACACTGTGTCCCTCAGTAAGAACACTGTGTCCCTCAGTAGGAAAACTGTGTCCCTCAGTAGGAAAACTGTCCCTTGGTAGGAAAACTGTCCCTCGGTAGGAAAACTGTCCACCTCAGTAGGAACACTGTGTCCCTCAGTAGGAAAACTGTGTCCCTCGGTAGGAAAACTGTCCCTCGGTAGGAAAACTGTCCACCTCAGTAGGAAAATTGTGTCTCTAAGTAGGAAAGCTGTGTCCTTCAGTAGGAATACTGTGTCTCTAATTAGGAAAACTGTCCACCTCAGTAGGAATACTGTGTCCCTAAGTAAGAAGATTATGTCCCTCAGTAGGAATACTGTGACCCTTGAAATAGCTGTCATGGCAACAGCATGGAATTCCGGAACTGGGCAATTCCTTTAGAACAGACCTGTGTGTCACACCGGTTCTTTTTCGCACTCTTGTCACTGCAGCGCTGTGTTTTATGGGTCTGAGACCATAATGCAGAGAACGTTCTGCCCAAAGTTTGACGTTCCACTGAGAACAGGAGTCACGGAATGTGGTGTGCGGCCAGGGTTCTCCATAAAGACAGACCGGCGTTGTTAATGATGCATGAGAACAGATTTAACCTCACGGCGAAAAGTGTTACAATCCTCTGTGTGTGTGTGTGTGTGTGTGTGTGTGTGCATCTCAGACCGGAAGTGCTGGAGGGGTCCGAGGGGCTCCAGCAGCAGTAACACCTGAATAAATGTTTGTGTAGGATCACACTTTCTATCAGACAGACAGTGTGGGTGTGTGTGTGTGTGTGTGTGTGTGTGTGTGTGTGTGTGTGTGGTACAAGAATGTTTGTAAACAAGGTGTTTTGCAGCTTCTCTCTTTGTTTTTTTTCTTTTTCTCTTTCTTTGCTTCTGTCTGTTCTCTTTATTTATCTCCTCTCCTCACTCTATCTTTCTCTGAATGTCGTTCTCTTCTCTGAATTTTCTCTCCCTCACTCTCTCATAATCTCTCTCCCACTTTTTATGCCTGATTTCTTTCTGTTTCTCTCTTCTCTCTTATTGTCTTTCACACTCCTTTTTCCCCTCTCTCTTCTCTTTTTATCGCTGTCTCCCTCTTCTATTTTGCTGCACACACACACACACACACACACACACACACACACACACACACACACACACACAGTAAGGCCTTAGAGTGTCTCTGCACTCGTTCATCAGAGTTTTAGTGACGGATCAAATTCCTACAGCTCCATTTCACACACACACACACACATACACACACACACACACACACACACCCACACACACACACACACACACACGCCACTCACTGATGAATATTTAACCAGCTTCTGACCAACGTGATCTATAATGCTTTACTGCTGCAGGCCATCCTATGTGTGTGTGTGTGTGTGTGTGTGTATGTGTGTGTGTGTGTGTGTGTGTGTTTTCTGGTAATGGAAGACGGGAAGCACGTGGGGATGATTAGAAAGAGAGAGGGAGAGAGAAATGGAGAGAGAAAGAGAGACAGAGAGGAAGAGGGAAGAGAGAAAGGAAGAATAGAAATAATAAAAGAAAAATAGAACAAAAGAAGAGAAATTATTTCCCTCCTTCTTGTTTTATCTTGTGTGTGTGTGTGTGTGTGTGTGTGTGTGTGTGTGTGTGTTACCAATCCGTCCCGCTGCTGAGCCACTGTGCCCTCTGTGCCCCCTCGACGAGCTCGCTCACAGGGCCCTATCTGATTGCTGCAGTCCCACGCGGTCCCCCTGGCAGAGCTGCATGAGGGGGCCCTGTCGGCCAACTCCTTGGCTTGATGCCCAGACTGCACAAAGCCAAAGCTGTGTGCACACACACACACACTCCGAGCAGAGACAGCCGTCAGAGTGGTTGCCAAGGCCCCGTATCAGGCGGAGGCAGGATGGAATGTCAGTGGGCGGCTCTGGCTGCCACGGCAACAAATCCATCAGTGTCTCCGTGGAGGGAGATTCCATCGCCATGCAGACGGAGTTACGCAACCGGGCCCTTCACACCGGCCCTTTGTGTCCAGCGCCACGGCGACCAGGAAACTAACTTAATTGGTTAATTGAATAAATTACTTTAATTAGCATGACCTGTTGGAGAGAGAGAAACACTTTGTCTGATTCTAAGGTGATGAGTGCAAGACACACACACACACACACACACACACACACACAGACACACACACACACCACACATACTAAGACTGAGCAAGGCAAAAAGAGAGCGAGAGCGAGAGAGAGAGAGAAAAAGAGAGACTACACCCTGTCTGCCTGCTGCTCAACAGATAGCGCATTGCTAATCCAAACCACACCAGCATGATTACAAAACACACACACACACACACACACACACACACACACACACACATACACACACACAAAGCAAAGCAAAGAAAGATGCAAAAAAAAAAAAAATCCTCACTGGCAGAATGTGTGTGTGTGTGTGTGTGTGTGTGTGCTGGGGGGGCTCCCTAGGGAACATCCTCAGTGTCAGATTACCTGAAGATTTTAATCTCTCTCTCTCTTTCACTCAAGAGAAGAGAAGTGAAGAGAAATGGCACCATCTCTCTCTCTGAGACGCATGCACAGTGAAAAGGCTGAACGTGTGCTGATAACTGGACTGCCGACAGGGGGCGCGCTGTAGAAGCCAGAGCTCCACAGGCCTGAAAGTAAGTTGTTCCTGACAGACTTGTTCTGAGGTCTTCAAGAGTCTTTTTCTTAAAGATGTGAATCAGAACAAAATCTGTTTTTCATTTTCTATCCATTTTTTTTTTTACCATTTTAATATTGCCAACATTCACAGGTCCTGGAAACGGATTGGTATTTAGTATTTAATGTCTACGGTGTCTGCTTGATTGTCCTCGTTTATTAATCAGGATCTGCAGATTAGTCTGAGTGTTTTATTGTGGATGTTAAAACATTGTGATGGTCCCTCTTGTGTAGCCAACATATCTCTGCCTCTGCAAGTGGGAACTGCACCAGGATATGAGCAGTAGATCTTTAAAATCCTGTTTCTTTCATGAGCTGGGAGTTGGGAGCTCCATGGATCAAACTAGTTTGTCCATCCCAGAGATAGTCTCATTAAGAATAATCTGGAGGCTAAGTCAAGAATGTGCTGCTTAAAAAGGCCTGTTGAACACTGTCCCCATGAAGACATGAATGCAGGACCCAAGGTTTCCCAGCAGATCATTGTCCAGAGTATCACGCTACCTCTGCCGACCTCCCACAGTGTATCCTGGTGCCGTCTCTTCCCCAGGAAAGCAATGCACCCGGCTGTCCACATGAGAAAGTGATCTATCAGAACCAGCCCACCTACTCGCTTCATGGTCCATGTCCATTGTAGAACCTTCAGTACTAGACAGGTGCCAGTATGGGCCCTCTGACTGGCCTGCAGCACTGTATGCAGGTTCTAATACCTTTCTATCAGAACCACTCTTCTGTGGATACCCATGAAACCCTGTCACCAGTTCACCTGCTGTCCTTCTATGGAGAACTTTTGATAGGTACTAACTGCATGCCAGGAACAGCCCACAAGACCCGTCGTTTTGAAGATGCTCTGATCCAGTCGTTCGTCCATCAGAGTTGGTCAAAGTGGATTTGGTGGTTTTGGTTTTTGGTTCTTGGTGTATTTGATAAAGTCTTCGTATATCGTTGAAGTAACGTGCAGAAAACCAGAAAACTGGCCAAAAAAAACTGGACATCATGTTCGCCCTTCAGATCTTCAGGGACATGTGAGTCGTCCGTTTGCCCAATGAAAACGTTACCGAATAATTCAAACATTTGGAGGAAGCTTAGCTTGGTCGCTACTTCAACGCCACTGCAAGGTTTAGTAGGTGCCACGGTGCCCCCTGCTGGAGATGTTAATATCTCGTACAACCCTGCGAACGTCCATAAACGTTCCTCGTCAATTCTCAGATCCAGGAGTGTGATTCCCTTCTCAGTCGCTCAGATCTCTCCGACCCACTTCGTCTGCTGCTGGAACAAAAGGCCGGCAAAAAGTTTTCCGCTCCCCGGCACGTGACGCTTGGCAGGAACGTGGCCGTGCATAATTCAGGATCTGCTGCTTTGATTGAGACGAGGTCGGAGAGAAAGAAAAACGCCGTCCTCACACCTCACGGGAGGGAAGCGGGAGACGCAGATAAACACACAAACAAAGAAAGAAAGAGAGAAATGAGAAATTACGCCAGCCGGTGCTGCCGCAGTTTTGTTTACATCAAACGAAGACGGGGAAGACATTATGAGGGTGATGAATTATGAATGGATAAGAGCGGCGCGACGGGTTGCTGTTGCATTTCTCATTCAGGACGGGCTTCCGCTGAGCATGTGAGTGTTGTTCTGGAACCCTGCGACCGCTGTTAAAGTGATAATTCAGCAAAAAGTCTCATTTACACAATAGCCCCGCCCCCTTCAATCTAAATGGACATAATCACCCATTGGTTGTGCTTGGTTCCCTTGAACAGTTCAGGTGTTAATGTTGCTAAACCTCTTGAGAAGAACTGCCACTCAGTCATGTCCCCCAAACACTAGAGGGCACTCTTGTGACTGTTTACACAGTCACAATTAGGAGGGACGATTTAGCATCTCCACCTGATCTGTCTTTGGCCTGTGGGAAGAAACCGGTGGACATAGAAGGACCCAGACTGGGAATCAAAACCCAGAACCTTCTCGCTGTGAGGTGACAGACACCGCCTCCTTTGAACCCAACCTCTTAATACAAAATATCAATCAAGTGTAGACAACTGATTAAAAATGGACATGTAGCAGCACAGGGTTTGAAGCAAAGTGAGCTGAGGTTCGGACACCCTTGTTTGTACTGCGATTTCGAGCTTTTAGGACGTTTGTTGATGTTTGATGGACCCTACTGTGAAAATGACACTTTGGCAAACATTTAACGACCTAAACTGCCCTTAGAAAATGATTACAGTCGGGGACCGTTTCAGGCTCTATATCTGCAGTTTGCTGGAACAGGGAGCGAAGATCACACCATAAGGGTAAAGGAGAACCTCAACGAGACTTCGGATGTGATAGTCTGATGTTTTTAGACCACCAATCAGAAGCGGGAGCTGCAAAGTAACATCACAAGTCAAAGTACAGTTCAAATGTAACTTTGCGGACACGTTGTGCACCCAACATTTGCGCTTCCACTGACAGGCCACTTTATAACCTTCAAACACAGGGCCAATTTATTAGAAACATCTGCCTTGAGTTTCATACACTAGCCACTTTATTGAAAACATCTCCTTTGTGTCTCCACACAAAAAACCATCAACCATGTGCTTCCAGACTGGCCATTTTATCAGAAACACCACTGATGTATTGTAAGCGTCTTGTAAGCACGGTTATTCCAGACTTGTTTGGCTGTTAAACACTCGTGCAGGTATGTGTTTTTGTCACGCCCTCATGCCGGTGCATCTGGGTGTTTGCTGATGTCGGCAAAGTTCAGCTGAGGTTGCCAAAACAAATAAGAACAATAGAGCGTCTTAACGAAAACACACAGGACGCCGGTGTTGTCTTTATTCCCACGTTTTAGATGGTAGAAGACCAGAGGGAGCTTGTTTTTCTGAGGTTTGGATGTTCTTCATAAGGTGTGACCTCCAGTGTTGAAAACTGCGGGTGTGCGTGGGGGGGGGGGGTCGGGGGATGCCTTCACTGGGTCAAAACATTGTGTGCTGGACCCCTTGGTTCGGTTCTTGGGACAAAACACAGCGGCTGCACTCGGGTCCACAACAAACCAATCACCCTGAGGCCTCCGAATTAGATGCATCATTTGGGGAACTCAAATGAACACATCATTTGGTGGGTTTCCAAAAGCAACCTGAACCAACCTGGCTCCCCAAGAGTGATAAACGGGCATAGGACGTCCTGAAGACCATCTAATAGATCTCCTGCTGAGTGAGTCCCAGTTCAGGAGGATCCCTGGGCCTCCAGATGTGCTGATATGAATCCAAAGCATCAAGAGATCAGGACAACTCAACGCGTGCCGTTTGCCTAAAGCGATGAATGTAGAAGGTGCCGTAAATAATGACCCCCACAGCTGTCCTTCCATTGCGAACCTCTGAGGGGCAGCAATCCTGCTCTGGAACACGTCCGCCAGGTGTCAAAAGAAGTGTTTTTTTAAACCGTTTTGGTTCAAAGACATAACGCAAACCTTGCCCCAAAGCTAAAGGTGTGGAAAGGACCTAAAAGTCCCCTGACTCTGCTCCAACTTCCTGGTTTCTGTTTTGTTTCACTGGGTTGATGCTGGAGGTTCAGCACAGTTGACGTGCTGGACAACAGCATCAGGAACCAAGGTGGGGAACCAAAGTCCCGAGGAGGATCTTGTATTTTCCTGACCTCCTTTCTAACACCTTTTGTTCAGCCCTTTATTATTAAGGCTAGAATTAGATCAAGGTTATTAAGTTACTAAGATCATTGGACACACTTTAACACCTCTCAGCACACCAATAAAGAGACGATAAGAGGCTGGCCTGAGTCTAACACACACACACACACACACACACACTTTATAAATAAAGATAGCCCCCCCGTGTGTGTCGAATGGCTTGTTTTGTTACAGTGAATGTTTTTAAACTGGAGGAAACATGATAAAATATAAAATGTATTCTGTGCAAGTGTTCTGAATTTTTCATTTGTGTGTGTGTGTGTGTGTGTTTGAGAATATATTAAATTATAATCAGCAAATAATCAGAAGCTGAGCACTAAAATGTGCCAAAAAATGCCAGAATCAAATTTGCATCATGTATGTGCACTTATTTAATTCAATAAATCAATCTCATTCGATCACAGGTGCCTAAACTTTTGCTCTGTGTGTGTGTGTGTGTGTGTGTGTGTGTCTTTAAACTCTGTAAACTCTGTAAATGCTGCAGAAACTGTAAGCGCTGTAAAAACTGTAAGACGCTGTAAAAACCGGAAAGTCTTGTAGATCACACTGTAACGCTGTAACGCTGGAAAATTCCCAGCTACAGTAAATATTCTAACAACTCAGTAAATATCAGACTGTAAACAGCTAATATAATATTGTAAATGTTATAAAGACTAACTTCATAAACACTGTAGTCTCGCTGAGTCACTGTGTGTGTTTGTGTGTGTGCTGTCTTACTTAAATATACACAATCTGTAGAAAGAAAGAAAGAAAGAACGAAAGTTTGAAGTGAAAAATGGATTTTTACTCTCTCTCTCTCTCTCTCTCACACACACACACACACACACACACACACACACACCTACACCTGACCTCCACTTCATGGTCAAATGCTCACACTGGTCATTTATCCCACAAGAGCCAAAAAAACAAAGACAAACACACACCAGTCCGCAGCAAAACAGGACACTGCCATTAATGGTCAGGTTGAAAGAAGGCCAGGAACACACACACACACACACACCTGCAATGTAGTGTCCAGGTACACCGCGAGTGTTAACAACCATTCTGTTTACACCATATTCTATTCATGGTGGTGTGAGCTGTACTCAGGCCTTTGCCAGTAACAGACACACACACACACACACACACACACACAGTGACAGGAGCAGTGACAAGCACCATGATTTCATCACCTGAGTTTTTTTCAGCAGGAGGCCCCTGAGTGTGAGTGTGTGTGTGTGTGTGTGTGATGGGGTTACTTTATCAGTAAACGGTGTGTTTACGTCTAATCTTACCAGCTAAATCTGGCTCTGGCTGTGTGTGTGTGTTTGTATCTTCTAATAAGGTTGGGCCTGTTTATGGACAGAAAGTTCAATCTCCTTTAAAAACAGTAAAATGGCTGGCACTGCTGATGTCTCTGTACTTGGACACATTGTACATAGTTTTCACGTGATGTCACACCCTTGTAGCCCCGCCTACCTGGAGGGCAAAACAGATCTTCCTCCACTGCCCTCCACTTATCTCTACCAGGGCTGTTTCTCCAAATCCCTGGATAGTTGTTGTGGAATTAGACACACAAACCAATGATGCTGAACTTCAGCAGCGAGACAAAGCCCAGAGGAGAAGCAGCAGATTTACGTGAGCCATGTCTCTGTCCCTGGGGAAGGAATGAAAGAATGGACACCAGCTGTTTACATGACTCCTGATCAAAGATGAGCGCCAGTCATCTTCAGTCTGAAAACTTCACGATGATTTTTGGAGAGAAGAGGGACGCTCGCTAACGTTAGCTCATTATCACCCTTTACTTTCACAGTGAAAAGTCTCGTCCTTCGTCTCCCGAGCGGCGGCGTTATTGACTGTCCACAATGAGGACACACACAGCTGTCTGTCCTCCTGTAAACATTAATCCTGACGGCAGTGTTCTTCACAAGACACGTGCAGACGTCCCCAAAGTGGAGCTCTGGCAGGGACGTCCCTGTTTTCAGGAGACACTGCTGGGTGCTAGACAGGGGATCGATCGTGCCTAAAACTTCCAACTCGTTCTCACATAATTGTTTTCCTTCCGTTGAGCTGTGATTTGCATGGAACAGAGGGAAAATGTGATTGCCCTGACTGTAGTTCTATGGGTCAAGTGGGAGTCACATGACAGAAAACTATGAATGTTTCCAAAATTTTGACACTTTTTCATGTCGCGCTAAACACAAAGACGACGCAGAGCCTTAATTAATCATCATTTTAAAAGCCCAGCAGCTGGGCTGACAGGCAGGGCTGCCTGAGGAGCACCGCTAGAAGACGTATCGGGTTCTTGAAGGGTGTCCCATTTCGCAGGGAAAGATTTCAAACCCTTGTAATCCAGATGGTGAAGGGGGACCATCGAACACAATGGGCAGGACAAACTACAGTTACCATGACAACAAACTGGAAGGCCTGCCCGAGGAAAGTCTACCTTCATCTAGTTGAGCATAAATCTATAAGCTTATGGCAATTAAATCTGTAGCAAAAGCTTTTCAGTGATTTTCCTCCTTTAACTGCTCGAAAAATGAGAAAATTCACATTTCAAAAAACCCCAAATCAGGGTATGAATCTCTGTTTTCCCTCTAGTGTGTGTGTGTGTGTGTGTGTGTGTGTGTGTGCTTCCCCACGCATGAGGTAATTCATGCCATGATGGGGAACAAAGCCTATACACATACTGACCTACTTAGCCACACACACACACACACACACACACACACACACACACAGGCTTACAGGACATGATGTAGATTGTGCTCTCTGCGAGCAGATTAATCTAACCACACACACACACACACACACACACACACACACACACACACACAATCCATAACACACTATAATCACAAACACGTATTTGAATAAAATAATAAAACCATCTACACAAGATCCCATCATGAAATGGGTTTCCGTGGCCAACTGGCTGAGCCCGAGATCGCCAGTATCAGCTGAAAGGGTGTAAAACATGCCACCATTACCATGGATACGTGTCCTCAGTAGTGCCGAAACTTATGAAGCAACCTGGCTTCGGTGGATGCCTGGAGAATCCTTCAGGTGCCAAAAGTAACGTTTGGTGGAGGAGGGATAATAAGCTGGGGCTGCTTTTCACAGTTCGGCTACAAATTCCACTCCAGAAACACTCTTTTTGAGAAGAGTGTAGCCTGTGGAGGCCACAAAGGAGGGGAGTGTCTGAAATGAGTGAGCTGAAAGTGACTTAAAGTTCCCTTTAAAAAAAAAAGAGAGCGTAACTTTTGAGGAAATTGAAAAATCACTAGAGGTGGGAAGTAATTAATTACAATAGATACTTTCCCTAAGTAGAGTCTGTAATTTCCTTCAACTCGGTCTCGGTCATTGGATACGCCATTATTTACAGTGTTCAGGTGACACCCCTTAAGCCCCGCCTTCCATTGTGTAGCATCAGGCTGCCTTACACCCACCACCTGGAGAGCAGTGCTGGGACAGTACCTTCCTCAATGGTAGCCTACTTTCCTGGGACTCGAACCCACGACCTTCCATTCACAGGCCCCAGACTGTAAGCACTAGACAACCACTGGTCTCAACTGGTTTGGAATGGGACGTTAAGCAATCATTGTCAGGTTTGATGGTCAGGGGGTGATTATTTTATGTATTTTTTAGGTTGGTCTTCCTTTTAGTTCATCCTATAACTAGCTAGATCTCTTAGCTATCAGATTAGTTGCCAGGAGGGTAAGGCGCGTGCTTCAAGACACGTGAAGCCTTCATATCTTCTCAGACTACAGCAAACACAGAGTCATTGGACAGCTTGACACCAGACAGATGTCCACATTGGGTGGCATCACTCAGAACCACTGAAGGAAGAGCGAGGACAATCCCGGCTGTCCAGAGAGAGAGCGCGTGAGAGTGAAATCTTTAGCTCATTCACGCTCAGCCTGTATTCCATTCTACTGACGCACAGCCAAAGGTGACGTGAGGTTAATAGCTCAACTTCATTTAGCGATTAGCAGCTAGACCCGGAGAAAATTAGCTGACAATGTACCTGACTCCCTGGACCATCGTCTCTATTAGAAGTAGGCATTATACGGTATTAAAGCGATGCAATGACAGCCAATAGTAGTATTTGCTTGACAGTATTTTGCACTCACTCATTTTCTGAGCCACTTGTCCTGAGTAGGGTTGGTGCTGGAGCCAAAAGCTGGAACAAAAAGCTGGGACACACCCTGGACAGTTTGGGACACATTTCCATACACAGTGATCTAACGAGAGATAAATAATAAGTTCTAATTAGCTAATTAGAGCTAAATAGCTATATAGCTAATTATCACTCCCCTTTAGGCAGCAGTGGTCTAGTGGTTAGAGAGTTGCCCTCGCATCGGAAGATTGTGGGTTTGATTCCCCTCATCAATAGGTTGCCCTGAGGTACCCTTGAGCAAGGTACCGTCCCCGTCACTGCTCCCCGGGCGCTTTCAATAGCTGCCCACTGCTGCGCGGTGTTTGAGTGCATGGGTTAAATGCAGAGGTCCAATTTCATTGTGGTTCACATGTGCTGTGCTGTGACCTCGCAATGACAAGGGTTGTCGCTTTCACTTTCACTTCCTTTCACTTTACTTTAACACTGAAGGGTCTCTCGTCCTTCGTCTCCAAACGGCAGCGTTATTGACCCGTCCACACTGAACACGGCTGTCTGTCCTCCTGTAAACCTACATCTTGACGGCAGTGTAAGGGGAGGGATTCTCCACAAGACACGCGCAAACGTCAGGAGTTTATTTTAACGATGTTTGGTGAAAATAATTGCGATGTGTAGCAGAACCGAATCAAACGTGACTCTTGAATGCAATTTATTACGAACCTTACAATTAATGATGCAACTGCATTTATTATGATAACAGGAAAAAAACTTTAATAGGAGTCTAGAGAGAGAGAGAGAGAGAGAGAGAGAGAGAGAGAGAGAGAGAGAGAGACAGAGAGAGAGAGAGAGAGACAGAGAGAGAGAGAGAGGAAGAGAGAGAGAATGAAAGGAACAGGAAGGAGGAGAGATGAAGATCAGGCCAAGAGATCGATCTAATCAAAGAGAGCAGAGTCTGGAGAGTGTAAGGGTCGGAAATGGACTCACACACACACACACACTCACACACACAGAGTTCAAGATAGACCATAATCGAGCCCTCTGATACCAGTCATCACTGAGCCTTGCAGTAACAGTGTCCACACACACACACACACACACACACACACACACACACACACACACACACACACACACACACACACCTTTCTACTCTCCCTTACTCTCCTCTAGGGATTCAAAGAAGGAAAGTTTGATTGACACTTTAGCTCTGCCCCAAGAGCTTAATGATTTTTGTTTCTAATTAGTGTAAATAAACCAATCAGCCTCTACATACACCTATCAGACTCCATGCCAACAGCCAATCGCGAAGCAGCATCAAACTGAGAGCATTTACAGCACTGAGAGAGAGAGCGAGAGAGAGAGAGAGAGAGAGAGAGAGAGCGAGCGCTCAAGGGCAGTGGGTATTTTATCACAGTAATTCTTCATCTTCACAACCAGCAGCTCCAGGCCACACACACACACACACACACACACACACACACACAGAGGAGAGCAGAAGGCACCTGATGTGTGTACAGCAACAAAAGGGGACTCCTTCAGTGTGTAGAGCCGTGACAAACCTACAAATACACACACACACACACACACACACACACCTTCTGATTTTGCCCTCAGTGAAGGCAGAACACATTTATAGGCAGCAGACTGTCTTGAAAAAGGGACACTCATCCTTTGTATCCCGTCCAGTATCATCGTCCAACCTTCCTTCCCAGCTTGCATTGTGAGTTCCAATCCTGTACCAGCAGGTTACCCTAAAGGGTACTCTTGATGAAGGTACTGTCCCCATCACTGCTCCCCGGGGGCTGGATACGGCTGCCCCCTGCTGGACAGTGTTTGTGGTTTAAAAATAGAGGATGCATTCATTGTGGTTCACTGTGTTCTGTGTGTACACAGTGACAAACAGTCACTTTCACTTGTCCCTGATGACACAGTCATCCATCCATTCTCTGGTGCATCTGTCCTCTCCAGGTTGATCCACTTGACTCGTTCACCAACCACACTACACTGGGAACAGTAAGGAAAAAAATAATGGGAACTGGAATTGTGGCGGCCTTTCCAGAGTCCAGGACTCCTTTCATCCTGTGAGAGCAGGGGTAGACTCCAGAACCGCCTGCAGCACTAAGCAGGACAAGCTGCTCAGAAAACGAGAGAGAGAGATAGATCGCATGGAAGCACATCAGGTTCGCAATCTGAGTTTCTTCTGCAGGAAAAGACGAGGGGTTGTAAAGTGCATCGCTTAGGTATCAGTTATAATCTGGAGTCTCCCACATGTAAACATGACTTCATCCGTTGTTTAACTGGGAATACTGGTGTTTTTAAGCACCTTCTGCTTCTTAACACAGCTCGGGCCCTTTCTTAAGCCAACTGGGACCCCATCTTTCCTGTTACCCACTGGGTTCAGGCCCAATCCCTTTGCATCCTTTCCGCTAAAGGTAGCGTGTCCTAATTCACGTTGGGTAGAAGGCTTTTCAAAAGCTTCAAACTTGTCATGAGAAACATCCCAGAATGTCTGGCGTCACTGAGCAACCAGCGTGATTATTTTCGCAGTTCGGTGTTTTCTTTCAGAGTTGCTGATGCCACACTACTGAGCCAACGTTGATGCTCTCACCGCCCCCAGTGTGAACATACGGGGACTAAACAGCAGGTCCTCAGAGATGGAGGCTGATGTTTCTGTGATAGAAAACCTCCATTACACTGATGCGTGTGTGTGAGTGTGTGTGTGTGTGTGTGTGTGTGTGTGTATCCTGTCACTACAGTGTGGTCTTCCCCGTTCCCTGAGCTAAAGGGTTAATTCAAATTTAATTAGGCTGAAAATGAAGGGCAGAAACTCACAAGCCTGCTCTGCATGACTGGCCACTGATTGGTTAATGACCGGAGAGAGAGAGAGAGAGAGGTGGAGGGAGAGGGAGAAAAAGGAAGAACACTCTCTCTCTCTCTCTCTCTCTCTCTCTCTCTCTCCACACAGAGCAAAAGAACAGAGGGATTCACTTAATGTCCAGTGTACTATGGAAGGCCTGAAGGCTGATAAAATTTCAGACCATGCACACACACACACACACACACACACGCACATGCACACATGCGCACACACACACACACACACACACACACACACGCACACACATGCACTCAATTCCCTCCATCTCCAGGCCTTGATGCAGCTGCAATTACAGCCCCTCGTCTCCCCTTCCACTCGTTCCTCGCCGCTTTCTTTTCTCTCCCTCGCTTCTCTGCTCTTTTCCCTCCCGTTTCCCTCATTACCCTTTCAACGCTCGCTCTCTCTGCTCCCTCTCTCTTTCTCGCTCCGCTGCAAATCATGCAAATCAGCCACAGTCACATGGAAAATGTATCGCAAAGCCATTAATAATTTTTCTCGCATTTTTCTGGAAGAGGATGCTGATGGAAAGGCAGCAGCAGAGGAAGAGGAGGAGGAGGAGGAGGAGGAGAAGGGAAGAAATTAGGGAGGTAAGAGGAAAGAGGAAAGAGAGAAGAAAATCATTCTGTTCATGTAGATCGATTATCTGGATGAAATCTAGTATCAGCTTCCATTTCCTTCTGGACTCAAACTTCAAGAGCGGTCACGCTGGACACAGACCCCCGGACCTTGTGATGGGACCTAGTCTAGTGGTAGTCTAGAGGTCGCAGGTTCGAATCCCAGCACCACCACCATTGGGTTAGTGAAGCTTCAGTAAGCAACAAGGACTCGATTGGCCATCTGAGCGTGTGAGAAGGTGCCCTGGGGTTGCATGGCTTGGGTTGTGTGTGTATTGCTTTCCAATGAAGACAAGAGGAGAGAACCCGTCTCCGCCTCTAGGATTGAGAAAGACGTTCAGACATCACTTTGAGGAAAGGGCTAAGAGCGCTAGCGATGAGGAAAAAGAAGAGCAGACTCTCTGCCAAGACGGTGAGGTCCCAGACGTCAAGCTGAAAATACGTCCAGCAGGTCCGACGGTGTGGAAGGACCCTCAACCCAAATTCCTCCAGGGAGACTGGAATGGATCTGAATAAGAGTGTCTGCTGTAAATGTAAACATCCTGACCTTCATAAAACTGTGGCCAAAAAACACAACACCCTTCCTCCCCTTCACACCTGCTTCACACCATGTGACCATGTGATCTAGATGCACTTGTGTGGTTTTAGACGCTGTCTCCATTATCTAGGATCTCGTGGAAGCCCGAGGTGGGTGTTTCTAATAAAGTGGCCAGTTCATGGAAGCCCGAGGTGGGTGTTTCTAATAAAGTGGCCAGTTCATGGAAGCCCAAGGTGGGTGTTTCCAATAAAGTGGCCAGTCGACGGAAGCATGGGGTGGGTGTTTATAATAAAGTGGCCAGTTTGTGGAAGCTCAAGGTGGGTGTTTCCAATAAAGTGGCCAGTCGATGGAAGCATGGGGTGGGTGTTTATAATAAAGTGGCCAGTTTGTGGAAGCCCAAGGTGGGTGTTTCTAATAAAGTGGCCAGTTTGTGGAAGCCCAAGGTAGGTGTTTCTAATAAAGTGGCCAGTTTGTGGAAGCCCAGGGTGGGTGTTACCAATAAAGTGGCCAGTTGATGGAAGCATGCGGTGGGTGTTTCTAATAAAGTGGCCAGTTTGTGGAGGCACAGGGTGGGTGTTTCCAATAAAGTGGCCAGTTGATGGAAGTACAAGGTAGGTTCTTGGAGATTGTTAACGACTTATATATTATTTTAGATGTACTATACCTTCTTTTGAAAATCTAAAGGAGTTTTTGTTTTGGGGAATGAAACAGGATAAACGGATTAGGCACTTGGTGTCAGTTATCTCTTCCTGTCAGTTATATTTATTATATTAGGTTATATTATATAAAGTAAATGGCTTTAAATAGCTCTAGTTTATAATTACATGTGGGCTTGTTCCTTCCTAAAGGACCAAGCCGGTAAATAACGAAGGCATTAATGAATTCATTCATCGTTTGATTCTGGAGGGCACGACGTGTAAAAGGTTTCACTGGTCAAATTGTTTCAAAATCAGCCCCTGGATCCACAGGTTAATTAGCGTATAATAATGTGTCTGATGTCTCCATGACGATGCTGTCAGGCACTTAATTAACCGCTCTTCGTGTACAGGTATAAATTATTACAGAGGCGGGTGAGGGATTACGGTGACGCAATCGGACAGCGCTGCCATGCTCTGGCAGAGGACACGGTTCCACCATCGACCCGTCTATGAAACACTGATCCGTTCATACCGTTTTAATTACAGGCCAATTAGCCTAGCGCCCCATTTGGTCGTGCTCAGTTAAGCATGATCTATAATGATCTACCTCCAGACTAGTAGGTTGAGGTTGAGCAAGTTACCGTCCCCATCACCGTTGCCCATGCACTGGATTTTTCTACTCGATCTGAAATGCAGGGGATGGATTTCATTGTGGTTCACTCTGTGCTTTCCGCTGTATTCACAGGGAAAGGGGGGGGTCACTTTCACTTTCACTTCATATGAAAGTGGCATAGGCAGAGCTGCTGTCGCTTCGTTACTCTACTCTGATTGGTAGGTCCTTGGAGAAGTTGCCGGGTTTTTGTTCTGGTGCTTCAGCGACTGCTTGTCTAGTCCTTCATTGTTGTCGATGTCAGGCCACCTGACCTTATTGGCTGAATATTTTTGGTTGGACCGTTCTCAGACACAGGGGTGTTTAAATTCTCCACCGCTGCGGCTCAAAACCTCTGCTTTTCCCCATCCCTGACATGGTGTATGGTGAAGCTAGTGCCTGATTTTAAAGCCAGGAAGAGACATTCTGTGTATGTAGGTCAATGCTAAAAAAGTGAATCACGCAATCACCAGCCAACCATGTTGATAAATTGCCTAAAGGGATTCTTCAACAGTCATGCAGCCATAAATGTCCTCGCCTCTGCTCTCTATAGTCTCCTAGTCTGGCCTAAAGGAAGGCTTACTGGGAATAATCTCTTTGTGCACGGTGTGGTCTGTCTATCTATTTTTTTATCAGTTTTTTGAGAGAAAAGCTGCTTCTAGAGACCAAGAATGTACAGTACTGTTTCTCCAGTCCAGCATTCTCCATATTCTGCTTCCAGACTTTCCTGTATGCCTAATGTCTCCAGATCTACCTGAAATTATTGTCTCTCCTTTTCAGTCCAGTCTCTGTTCCTGAGCAGTTCTCCAGATCTTCCTGAAGGACAGTGTTGTTGTCTCTCATTTTCAGTCCAGTCTCTGTACCTGAGCAGTTCTCCAGATCTTCCTGAAGGACAGTGTTGTTGTCTCTCATTTTCAGTACAGTTTCTGTATCTGAGCAGTTTGATAGTTCTGTGTTGGTTCCACACAGTGATCTACGTCTGAACCTTCAAGCAGAACAAAGCGTCTAATTTAAGACATGAAGCAGTGAAGAAACTGGTGCAAATGATTCCAGATGGTCAGGCGATTCGTTTAGTGCTGATGCTGAACGCTGAGTGGTTGGAACCCCTTTATCTAAATCCTTGTATCTTTAGGCACTTTGCAGCCTGTCACACTAGAACATAACCATTTCTTCAATTTAATCTACTCAATATGCCAAAGTTAAAAAGGCAAAAAAAAAAATTGTCTCATAATATAAAGAAACTGGGAGCGGCAAAAGTAAAAAGAGAAAAGTAAAGAAGTTATTCTTTTAGTCACTATTATATATGGTGACAAAAGTGAAAGTGACAACCCTTGTCATTGCGAGGTCACAGCACAGCACAGTGAACCACAACGAAACTGGACCTCTGCTTTTAACCCATGCAAACACCGTGCAGCAGTGGGCAGCTATTGAAAGCGCCCGGGGAGCAGTGACGGGGACGGTTCCTTGCTCAAGGGTACCTCAGGGCAACCTACTGGTGAGGGAATCGAACCCACAATCATCCGATGCGGGGGAACTCCCTCACCACTAGGCCACCGCTGCCAGGACACTTTCTGAGGGTCCATCTGTGCACGTCTGGTGGACAACCTGGCTAAAGTCCACCGTAAGCTCAAATCAACCTCAGTGCCCTCAAGGGGACAAGCCACATGTCCAACGTGGTCACATCAGCAGATGCCAACCAGGCTAAAACCAGCACCCCTGATCCGTGACTTATAATGATAATGAACGAGTTGCCTTGAGGAAAACGTCCCAACCAGAGACCTCGAAACGTCCTGACTTATTAATCTGGCTACAGGCAACAAATAACAGCCGAGCCTCTGCAATATAAGCCCTCTGCTTCATGAATCTCTGTGTTACAGTCCCATCCTCTCTCTCTCTCTCTCTCTCTCATATTGTATCTTTCAAGATTTGGCTGCAAACGAGGAGAAGGGAACAGGGCTCAGAGGATTGGGAAGGCTGCATCATAAATCACCTTTGCAAACAGTTTTCCGAAAGAGGAAAAGGGGGGTATTGTGGTAAGCGCTTTTCAAAAACAAACAAAAAAAGAAAAAAATCTTACCACCGCTGACCTGAAAAAAAACCCTCGCTCCTAAAGTTTAATCCCTGACCCGCATTGCACCCTCCATATAATACAGAATAATACAGATTATCCCATTAAACCGGAGGATTTGGGGCTCCCTGGAGATCGGCTTTGCTTTGAGAAGGAAAAAAAAAAAAGCAGAACAAACATGAAATAAAAGAAATAAAAGGGGGAAAAAAACAACAGAAAAGAACAGCGAGTGGTTGTTGGAAGCTAAACTGTATTTCTTTCATTATTTGCTGCTGCACGGCAGACTTTGGCTCTCTGGGATTATTTATTTATTTTTTCTGCTGGCTCGGATCATCAGCAAAGTGGTTTCCGGTTGCACCTGCTTCCCTTTCCACGGAAAGATGGCACGTTGCATCATGATCCTCCAAAACGTTACCTCTGAACCGCCCCTCGGTCCTCGCTGCGTGTCGCTCTTTCAGGCCTTGGGCTGATATTACATCAGCTCGCGAGGCTGATAAACAAAACCTTCAGATCTCCCTCCAAAAGTGCCGAGTCAGCAAGCCTGGCGCCGCTAGGGGCCCCTCTCCTTAATTAACGGGCGAGGACGATCAAAGTGTCAAAGACAAGCTCGCTTTTGGAAGAGCACCAAGTGTGCGTTACCTTCTGCAGCGGAGGCTGTGTCTCAAATCAAGGGCACTACTTTCCAGGAAAAGAAAGCCTGTGACCTGAAGAGGTCGTGAAAAGCACTAGTAACCGCCAGGCCAACGTGGAGAGCCCCTGTCCCGTTTTGCAGAAAATGAGAGTGGTTTAGGTTACACACACGTAACTCCAGTCTAAACACAAAAAGAGTTTCATTCTAACCAGCTTTTGAGTCAACATTCACCACCGTTATTCTTCAGCACAGCCTCAACTCTCTTAGACCGGCTCCTTTCCTTAAGTCGTCTTCGGTTCTCCTGGCTTCTTGAAGGGCGTCCCAAAGCTCGGACATCACCTGAATTCGTTCCCCGTTCTCTGTGGAGGTGATCCCACAATGCTTCTGAAACTGCAGAGATTGGACTGAACATGAGCAACTTTGTCCTTCAGGAACATCTGGAGAACCGTCTCTCAACGTTAAAAACACAAGAAAGTCTGACACTTTGGAAGGAAAATATGAAGAACTGAGAGGTGTAGTAACTCTTTTATTGCTTTACTTCACTCACTGGTTCATTCGTTATTTAATGGGCTGTCATAAGCATGACGATCATCATTACCACGACTGAAATTCTGAACGTTTCTCCACGGTTCTGGGCCACGTTCACATTTTGAGGTTTATAATGGCAGCGTTTCTCAAACCAGACCTCAGGGACTCACCAGATGGTGCACATTTTCGCTCTAAGTGTTGCAGTTTGGGTTAGAGCAAAAGCATGGACCGTCTCAGGGCCTCCGAGGACGAGTCTGGGCGTCGTTGCATTATGGGACGTCACTGGGGCGCAAAGGCTTCAGTGGCGCACACACAAATTCTACATTTTCCAAGGGAATTACGGAGGGAATTATCGTTCTGAGAAGGGGTGGATTTGCGACGCCCGAAGAGTGACTAGTACGATTGTGTAGGTTCTCCTGCTTCCAGGATTTGGAAACTTTCGCATTACATAACAGGTTCCTTTTTGGTCACCTTTTTCTCAGACTTAGATTCTCAAATAAATGCGATTTAGTTGAAGATTATTTCAGGTCTATTCTGAGTCCAGTCCAGGAACTTTCTGGCAAACATGCCCTGCTCGAGCATTTGTCTAAGAAGGACTGCACCACACAGCGAAACACCAGAGCTGCTGAGCTGGACTTCTTATTCGGAGGTTTCTACAGCCTGGTGAAACGATAAATCTTCCTCCGAGCAAGATCCCCAACATTAACGCTGATACACAGCACTGCGCAAAAGTCTTGAGCCTCTCAGTTCTTCATTTTTCCTTTCAAAGAGGCAGACTCTCTTGTGTTTTATAATATACCGTTGAGGAGCAGTTCTCCAGGCCTCCTGAAGGACCAAGTTTTTGGTTCTCTTGTTTTTTTAAAATCCTGTACCATTTTATTGGATCGGTTTAAGATCAGAAAAGAAAACAAAAGGCAGCCGTCAATCAAAGTAGAGCTCTGGAACATCGTTTGAGAAGTCTGGAGAACTGTTCCTCAAGAAGCTGGTCTAAGAGAGTGGAGGCTGTGCTGAAGAATAACGGTGGTGGTGGTGGTGGTGAATATTACTGGTGGACTTTAAAGCTGGTTAGAATGGAACCCTCTTTGTGTTTAGACTGGTTACACGTGTTTGTGCACAAATCGCTGAACCTTTGGTCTCATTTTCTGAACCAACATCAAGAAACAAGGCGTGCCTCGAGACTTTGTCTCTTTCGAGGCAGTCCAGGAGCAACAGTTTGAGAAAATGTGAAGATTTGTGCTTTAAACACAGTGCTGCTTATTGGGACGGGCCAAAGGTCTTTTCTCGTAAGTCATGCAATTTGTTCGACACGCCTTTTTAAAAGGGCATAATTTGCTTATAAAGTGAAAAGGAAAATTTAGATGCGGATTAAGCAGCGATTTCGAAAACTGTCAGCACAAGGGCAGAACCACCGCGCTCTGCAGCAAACCTGCTGATGCTACAGCCATTAGGGATCCAAATCAATGTCTTTGCACCGGATGCCCTGTCTGTGTGGAGCACGGGGAATACGGCTAGAAAGCCTGGTCAAAAGTATTTGAGCCTTTATGCTGCAGCGCAAAAAACGGCGTAGTGCATTTGGGAACGGGAGAAGGCGAACGAGGAACGCAACCTGTAAAAAACAAATCAATGAAAGGAACTGAAAAAAAAAAAACCCCACCAGGAAATGCAGCATTTTCGAATGTATCTTTTGCATCTCCACTCCGTTTCCATGTGCACCTCCCCGTCGCTTTTCACATCATCAAGCAACAAAACTAACTTAAGCATCGTCTAACAACCATGAAAGGCAGGGTAGGTAAGTAAATGCTGACGCAGGTGGATTCTCAAAAACTGCCCTCGGTGCAAGATTATGCCCCACCCCATAAGCAACGGGCCTCCACGAAAGAAAAGAGAAGAGAAAAAAAAAAAAAAAAAAGCCAAAAAGTGATTGCAATGCCGAAGGTGCGTAAATTTGAGTCGAACTGGTGACCCATGACCCCGTCCTGACCCCAAGATCGGAGGTTTACGACCTCACAAATACGGACTAAAACGCACTGCGTTGCGTCATCAGCTTATCCTCGAGTCGGATAAAACCGTGTTACCCAAACCTGCCCAGAGGGAAGCTCGGTGCCGATTTAGGCCTAATTGCGGGACGGCCTATTTGAGGAGCATTAGTCA
The DNA here is from genome assembly GCA_017165825.1 of Hepsetus odoe. Taxonomy (NCBI): domain Eukaryota; kingdom Metazoa; phylum Chordata; class Actinopteri; order Characiformes; family Hepsetidae; genus Hepsetus; species Hepsetus odoe. The sequence continues at coordinate 246,616 of CM029391.1, forward strand.
GAGGGAAGAGCAGAGGGTTTGAGCCCTGACTCAGCAGCAGGAGGAAGTCTGCTGGGTAGGGAGGGACGAAATTTCAGCAACAGGGATCTCTCGTTCTTCATGACACTAAGCCTTACTATAATCACACGGTGTATTCAATCCCTTTCACGGACAGGGCACGTCGGGACACGCTTCTTTATGTCCCACAGCAGGTGGGGCTGCCTGACGTTTTCGCTCTCCAGTTGACTTTCCGTCGTGCCAGAGGTTATTAGCCTAAACAAAACAGACACGTTAAAGGATCAACGTAGCCAGGGGAACAAACGCCCTTCCTGTATGCTCTCGAACAAAGATCACACTCGAGCGACGGCCCAGGCATCAGTATCAAAATTTATTTTCAGTGCTTTGGGATAAAAAAAGCAAAGACATGACAAAGCCTCCTACAGATCAGCGTTCGTTAAAACGAAATCTCCCGGAACCAGTCAGCACTCTTGGACGAAGAGGATCATCATTTGATTCCGTCTCATCGATCTCGTCTGCGGAGCTTCGCGAGTTGATTAGTACGCCCATGATTCGTGACCCTCGACCCTTGTGCGGCGCGTTTGCGTTTTATTTTTTGTCCTTTTTTGTTTTTTTTTTTGGTTTTAAAATAAAACTGCTTCATCCCCAGCCAAAAAAAATAATTAGCAAGTGCCCAAATTACACCAAAGTGCAAACCACAATATGGGGAATTGTTAGGGAGGGGGGAGGGTAAGTTTCTCTCTTCTATTAATCCACTTCCAGGAGGAGGACAGCACCAGGCCCTCTGATCTCCAGGCTAAAGGATAAGAGGATGAGGAGGTGGAGGTGCAGGAGGCCGGATCTTCAATGGCCGCAGCCTCCAATGCCGATCTCCTGCTTGTATCTGTTCGTCAGGGTGTTGGCCTTGCGGGTGAGCTTGGACAGCACGCCGTGCAGGCCGTTCAGGTGGAAGTGGAAGAGCTTCTCCAGGTCCTCCTCATCGTCCTCGGGGAGCTTCTCCCTGCGCCTCTCGTCGCCCTGCAGGACGCCCCACTCGATGTCGTTCCTGATGGACTTCAGGAGCACGTAGTAGCCGTACATGTCCCCGTGCTGGAAGTAGGCGGGCGAAGGGCTCACGCCCTCCGCCTCGTCCAGCGGAACGTCCCTCAGCAGGCTGGGCACCATCACCGTCTGGTCCATGTTGTTGACGGCGCCGATGAAGCGCTTCATGGCGTTGAACAGCGAGTGCTTCTGGTTGTAAGACTCACAGATTTGCATGGTGGCGGGCGGAAGGAGTAAATAAACTAATACAATAAAGAAAGAGAGGCCAGGGGAGGTTAAACGAGCGCGGACACACGCCCTACAGCCGGACACGGAGGCTTGGCCCCAGTCAGGGCTGCTTTAAAGCAGGAAAAAGGGCCGGCAGCTTCACTTTTTCCTCTCAGTAGTGGCCGTCCGGAGGACTGGGAGAGAAAAGCGCGTTCCCTTCAGCTGTCAATCACCCCAAACCTGGAAACACACACAGAGAGCTGGTTTACCTCAGAAGTGAGCTTAGCATCCGCCGAGCAGCACTTTATAGACAGTATGTGAGCCAAAACACACCCTCCACGGCACACCTGAGGAAAACTCAACGACTGTGACCAAACAAGTAATGAGTTTTGAGTGGTTTTACCTCAGAAACGAGTACAAAAGCCGCTCTTCTCAGCGAAGAGCGCGCGCGCCGGCCGGCTTAGCCGCTTAGCCGCTTAGCTTTCCTGACTGAACCTCGGCGACTCTCCCTCCGTCGTCTTCTTCTCCTTCTTCTTCGCGACTCTCCGCCGAATATTTTCGACTGTGCTGACCTTGGACCCGTCCCTCGTGCACCCGGGAACCGATAGGCGACAGAAAGAGTGTGATAACGAGACGCTCACCCCGTCTGTCTGTCCGTGTGTGGCTTTTTTTTTTTTTTTCTTTTTCTTTTTTTCCGCCCCGTTGAGGCGAACGAGGCTCGTGAATATTCATGAGGGAACGCATCAGCCCACAGCGGCTCGGTTGCCCGCAGCCAATCAGAAACGAGCCCATGGGAGCGCGGCGACGCCCAGCAACCAATCAGGGGAGGCGAAAAGCGTTCGGCTCCGAGCCAAAGCGTCGAGCTCGCGCCCGAGGAGTGCGCGCAGAAGAATCCTCCTCGTTTGTCACTTTAATAGACACGGATGTATTATTTATGATCATAACACTAATAACGGTTGTTATAATGTTAATGTGTTAATAACAGAATCATCTTATAATACTATATCATATATAATCATAATTTATACATAATTTATATATAATTAAAAAAGAAAGATGGATGGATGGATGGATGGATGGATGGACGGACGGATGGATGTATTTAGTTATGTATAGCCTTTCAACAGAGAGCAATATACATATGGTTTGTATGGGTTTGGATCTTAGACCAGTAGGTTGCCCTGAGGTCTCCTTGAGCAAGGTACCGTCCCCATCACTGCTCCCCAGGTGCTGGTAATGTCTGCCCCCTGTAAAAGCGCATCACCAACGAGCGGTGCGCAGGCTCCGTGAACCGGGCCACCGACCGACGGCTCGGGATCGCTGAGGGCACATGGGCCGAGTCCCGTGAGTGCGAGGACAGTGTGGAGATATGAGGGTTCATAAGAGGGTGAGACAGAGACGGAGACGTGTGTGAGATAACAAAAGAGTTGTGTCAACACGGATACCCTGCCCAGCTGCCCCCCCCCCCAGTCTTCACACTCGTTTCAGCTTTAATAACGAGTGTAAGAGGGATGTGTTACACACACTGGCAGATTTCCTCATCAGAGTGCCGCCTCCTCTCGCTGATCAGCTCAGAACACGTTTACATGTGTGCAAGAACTTCTTGTTCAGTCATGATTGTGTAAGGATTGGGATTTGCTTAACACACACAGTCAGCATCAGCACCGTGACATGCTGTAATCTTTAAATAAACATAAATAAAGGCCCATTCCAAGAGGAGTCAATGTTTTCTGCAGTTAAATGACCCCAAACCTAACCAGGACACCCTTTACCACTTTCGGCGAGTCTTTATAAACGTAGGTTTGTGTTAATGGTCATAAAAGATTTAAAAAGTGAAAGTTTAATAATACATATTAATATAATATAATGTTAATATTTGATATGACGAGTTATATCAGCTGTGTGAAAAAGTAACAATACGTTAACTAAACAGCTGGTCTGGCCACCTGAGCTGATATTTTGCCCACATTTCTTGACAAAATTGCAAAATTCAAAATTCAGCTTTGAAGATCCTGCCGCAGCAAGACAATTGGATTCAAGGCCTTTAACCTTTGACTAGAACATTTCATAAACCTTGTTATTATTATTATTTCTATGTTTTATTTATTATTCTCAAGCTGCACAGAGCTGAACTTGCCCTTTTACTTCAGATCATCGTCTTGCCAGGACAGCGACCCACACCATGAGGCTGCCACCACCATGTTTCACTGCAGGCATAAGCCTATTAATACAGAATGCTGTTGGTTGCCAAATGTCTTTTTGTCTTCTACATTTTTATTTCATCATTCCATAGAATATGATCCCAAAAGGTTTAGGAAGGTGTTCTGTGGCAAATGTGAGACAATTCTTTATGTCAAATGTGGACTTTCCAGCTTCTTTTGTGACTCCCCAGATGAGCTGTCCTTGCACGTTTGGGATTTTTTTTTTTTTTTTGTAATTTGGCCACCTTTGGAAAAATCCCAGATGTGAAGGCAATAGTTCTCATTATGGTTCACTAGTTCCAGAGCCTTGGAAATGACTTCATCCTTTCCATATAAAAAGGTTCTTTATTATCTCTGGGGTTTCATTGGATTATGGCAGCGTGTTGCTTGTCATGAACTTTTAGTCCACTTCACATTACTGGGATGGTTCTCACAGCGATGTTTAGACTCAACAGACCTTGCCCAGATGTGTCTTCATGAATCACAAGGACATCTGAGTGAAGCGTTTTTTCTGTTCTCTGTAGCATCAGGTGGGGGACCAGCGTCCATTTTCCTGCTCACTGGAGTGGATCAGATCGTCCACATGGGCTTCCTTGACTTTCGTTTGGTCGGATACACATTTGGGTTGCATCAAAGAGGTTGCCTGCAGCTTTTCAATGCCTGCCGAAATCCCTATGAGCATAAAGAATGCATCTTCACCGCTTTTCCATGCCATTAATTTTACGTTCTGGAGGACCACCAATGCCCTCAACCATAAGGTCATAAGGTTGATGCCAATTATTTCTGGTTCATTGGTCAAATGAAAAACACCCAATTGACATGGTTGGTGTTGAACATTCTTGCTTCGTCATTAAACAAAAGTGCTGTTTTAAAACTTTTGTGGTGTTTCCCCATTTTTGTTGATGTGATATAGGACATGTACGAGGATCTGAGTCATTTAGTGTGGCAAAAACGGCAAACTGCGTTTTCATAGCACTGTACACTGTGAGTAATCATCCACTTCCCTCATTTTGGGAAGTGTATGACTCATCAAGTCAAAGACATCATGTTTCTTCAAACTTTCCTGAAAGAGGTTCCTACGTAAATGTAAAAAAAAAAAAATACTATACATTTTACCAAGACGTTTAGCAAAGCTTTCTGGCTAAACTTAAAGATGAAAAACAGGTAGCTCTGTCAAATCTAGAATAAAAAACCTGTCCAAACAAGTCTAAAATATGTTTACCCAACCGTTCCAATTCCTTTGAGGGACCATGCAAACTATTGCTTCATCAACTTGTTCTACAACATTTACACCAGAAAAACCAGGTCTGTCTGGGTTGATCTTTCTAGGAGATCAATACTGACCAAACTGATAAGTTTGTTCAGATTGTAAAGCTTCAAAGAAATATGGACATACAGAAAAATCATAAAAATCTTAGCTTAGTGTGTACATGACTGTGGCAGAACTGTCCAGGATGTTTCTCTGCCTTTGGCTCTATGACCGCTGGGACAGGCTCCAGCACCTCATGCCGCTCTGGTGAGGACAAGTGTCTGAGATATTGGACGGATTATTGCGATTCACGATGTATTCAGAATTTATTATCATTAAAGGAATTATTCAGAAATGAATGTCATTTACACAATTTTGCAACATTCTCATCATTTTCTGAGCCACTTGTCCTGATTAATGTCATGGGCGGTGCTGGATTCTATCCTACCTCTCACAGGGTGAAAGGTGAAAGGCAAGACACGACAGGTCACGACAGGTCGCCAGTCCAACACAGGGCAGACATGCACACTCAAACCTAGTAGACAATTTAGCATCTCCAATCCACCTGCTGGTCTTTGGACGGTGGGTGGAAACCGGAGCACATGGAGGAAACACACAGAGACAATGGGACAACATGTCCACTCCACAGGGAATGGAACCCAAGACCTTCATGCTGTGAAACGACCCACTGCGCCACTGCCACCTCCCAAGTACCAGACTTGGGAGCCCGTTTTCAGGATTACTTTGGGTTCCTGTCGCCATCACGTTGAAGAATTCTGACACTTATCATCTTAAACCTTTACTCATGCAGAACCAATCACATCCTCAAAAAGTTCAACACATGAAAACAGACAGTCAGCTGCTTAGTAGCTGCTTAGAGCACGGCAGGAATCAGACAAACTAACTTTTCTGATAAATAAAAAGATTAAACGCTACAAAAATATTGCCCAAACTGAGATTATCATTCGCTATAAATTACAAACCTATCAGAGGTCTGGTTGGAGGAGACATTGCTGAGGATCTTGCCAGCAAGGTAAAGGCTTCGGGTCATTTTAAAGGTTAAAAAAGGTTCCGAGTGGGTTTGGTGTGAAGCGTTCCATTCAGAGGAATTTGTGAGAATTGTTCTGCCCTTTTACACCAACAGGAAACCTGCTCTGTGCAAACAAGTCTGCATTTCCACCAGTTTGAAGCCCCCAAGGAGAAGGACATGAACACTAATGTTGTCTTGGTTCCTGCATGAAAAACCAGTAACCCTTTGGTTCCAACAAAGAATGGACCTTTCAGCTTCCGTACCAATATATTTTTGGTCAAAACCCATCAAACAGAACTGGGTGCCAACACCAGAAGGGAGGCGGTTCCCTGTCGGTGGAAAAATACTAAACGTGGTAGTGAATGGAACCAAGCTCTAAAAGGTCCAGAAAGTTATCATGAAAGGTTTCTGAAGAGACAGATTGTTTTACCAGATTATGGAGAAGCTTCTTGCCTCAAAAATGAACATGTTCATGGTGCGGGGATACATGCAACGTCTTGGGATGCAAAATAATCTCTAATGACAAAAAAACAACTGGAATATTTGCTCAAGAATAAGCATCGGGAAACTTCTCTACACTGGACCATTTCACATTGAGTCCACTCTGAATATCTCAGGACTGGAATTACGAAGAAATGTTGAATTGCTGGATTTCCCATTTAGGGTTCCATTTCCACTGTGATTGGAAGCATTTATGCATGTGATGCATGTGATCTCATCAACAATATTCACTGTTGTTTTTCACTGTCCCGGGCGATTAGCCAGTCCAAGATGGCAAACATCGGCCTCCAGACTGATAGGCACGCTTAGTTAACGTGGGACAAAAATGCTGAGAAAAATTTCCCTTCCTAAATTCAATCTGAGCCCATTATCACAAGAGCAAAATTCCCAGATGATCACGTTCATTTTATTATGAAAAACATGGTAATTACTGCCCCCCCCTTACCAACCAAATTCAACCGACTCTTGTAACATTTTATAAGAAGTAGTTTTCAATACATAATGCAGAATCTCAGGTCTTCTCATGGACAATACCATTTTAAGGAAAGGTTTCAATTAATGTTTAGACATTTTATAGGAAAGGCCCCTCCAAAAGCTTCAATCTGTGCTCCTTTAGCCATTACGAAATGGATTTTGATGTTTGCTTTGGTTTGAGCATCTAACCAAAGCCAATTTTTGGATGCTTGGAAAAGGCAGATGAAAATTCATTTAAAATCTCCTGTTTGTTTTCCTTGGAATCCATAATGGAACGGCTTTTGGAGACCATCCTGAATGCTTTGTTGTTTCACTCAACCCACTTCGAGATCAATCTTTGTTTCGTCTGACCACAGCACCCTGATTAGGCATCCGGCAAAAAACAGGAAGTTCCTCTCTCTTCCAGCCTGTTTGCTGGAGTGACATCTTACAGAGGATTTGCAGAAATCGTGACCACAACATGCTACCAAATATTGTGATCCCAAAGATCAGGAGACTTCATTATGCTCTGTCCATCCTCCTCATCGTGGGAACTGATAGAATAGCCGCTCATCGTCTTCCAGGCTAGTAAATTTCTTGAACCTTTCCAAAAAAAACGAACGACTAAAGAACCTGGTCACCTCATTTTTATACCTGGTTGAAACAGGAAATGATCCGTTTAAATTGTTCAGACACTTAAGTCAGCTTAAAACGACATAAATATGCATGGTGACGCATCAATGATGCTTTTAGGAGTCTGTATTGTGAAAATAAACTTTAAACTTTATTTAGATTTTTTCCATCTTTAATGAATGCTTTCTTTACTCTTGGACTAAACTGACCTCCGATAAAAGATGATCGTTTTCACCATTTTTAAACACAATATTTAAATACTCATTCTTTATGTGATTTTTTTCACCTTTATGTTTTTTCTATGATAAGTAATGGTACCAATAATTCTGGAGGTCACTGCACATGATATCGCTCCTCACAAACATTTTGAGTTTTGCTGATACTTTAACATGATAGAACTTACTTTAACATGGTAGAACTTCTGTTGGTTCTCCTAACCACTGTAGTTTGGGTCCATTTTAAAATAAGGTGCAAGTTTGTATTATTCCCTCTTCCTCAGGTACAGTACAGTGCAAAAGGCTGAAGCCATCCAACTTTTTTTAAATGTGTAAGTGCAAAAATACTATTTTCTGCCTTTCAAACTGTCTTATCAGTTTGGCAATTTACGCAGATTAAGAAGGATTTGGAATAATTATTTTAGTGCGACAGGCTGCAAGGTTCTAGATAAAGGAGTTCCAACCACTCAGTGTTCAGTAAACGAATCCCCTGATCATCTGCACCTGGTTCTTCACTGCTTCATGTTTAAAGATCTGCTTGAAGGTTCAGACATAGATCACTGTGTGGATTAACCAACACAAAGCTATCAAACTGCTCAGGTACAGAGACTGTACTGAAAATGAGAGACAACAACACTGTCCTTCAGGAAGATCTGGAGAACTGCTCAGGTACAGAGACTGGACTGAAAATGAGAGACAACAACACTGTCCTTCAGGAAGATCTGGAGAACTGCTCAGGTACAGAGACTGTACTGAAAATGAGAGACAACAACACTGTCCTTCAAGAAGATCTGGAGAACTGGCTACACATTAAAAATATAACATAAGTCTGGATCTTTGGAATCAAAACATAAATACTAAGGGGGGTTGGGGGCTGAAGACTTTTACACTGTACTGTATTTTTCTTCATCACCACATCATTCAGCATAATTACAATTATCATCTTAGTCACTGTCACCATCGTGGCCACTAACATTAGGCTTCCCATTGTGTTCTTCAATATCATGGTGGCCATCGTTTTGGTCAACAGGTTGGTGTTTGTCCATGGTCTCAACAGTACCATTAACGGGACCACGGACAGAGTCACACTCATCCAAGACTGAGCCATCCGATAACTTTTCGGAAGCTTCTTGGATGTCTCCATCTTTTTGAGAGGAGGTTCCTAACAACAGGGTGTCCTCAAAGCTGCTCAAAGTTGGTCTTCCATGAATGCCCGATATCCTTCTGATGGTAGAGACATGAACATGGACGTTTGCCAAGGCGAGAGTTGCCTGCAGACCTTTGGAAGTCATACAAGGGTTTTTCATCACTTCAAGGATGATTTTTTGCTTTGTTCTTGGAGAGATTTTGGGGGGACGGCCACTCCTGGGCAGATTCACGACCGTCCCGAACCGTTTCCATTTACGGAGGATGGCTCTGATGGTGTTCTTGGAGAGTCCCAGAGCCTTGGAAATGAGCTTGTACCCTTTTCCCGACTGATGAGCTTCGACGACCTTTTTACGAAGGTCTTCAGAAATTTCTTTTCGTGGCATTTCGAAAAGGAACCCAGCTCGTCTCTGAGGATTGTGCCAAAATGAAAAGCTGAAAAACAAAAAACACAAATCTTTATGACACGCTGAAAACTTGCAAGTAAACCAAGAGAGAGGTCGCTAAGAACTCATTAAATGTGATTGTGATTAAATCATATCTGGACCTTGATAAATTAAAATTTTTTAAATAAAATTATACATTTTTCGGAAGCAATTCATACCATGTAGAAATGTTTTTCCTGCTTTCTTTTCATAACAAGTAAAAAAAATAAATTGAGAATATAAAATTGAAATAAAAACATTTCTGTATGAAACTTTTCTTAAAATAATGACTTGATTCCAAACAATACCATAATTTCATCAAAACATCAACTGATTAATGAAACAATGACCTGTTTTCTTAAAATCCCTTTTAAGAGCTCTCCAAAAAAAAAAGGTTTTCTCTTGCTACCTTGAAATAGGGGCAGTGGTGGCCTAGTGGTTAGGGCGTTAGACGCATGATCGTAGGATCAGGGGTTCAAACCCCTTCCCGATAGGTTGCCCTGAGGTACCCTTGAGCAAGGTGCCGTCCCCGTCACTGCTCCCCGGGCGCTTTCAATAGCTGCCCACTGCTGCACGGGTTTGAGTGTGCATGGGTAAAATGCAGAGGTCCAATTTCGTTGTGGTTCATGTGTGCTGTGCCGTGACCTCGCAATGACAAGGGTTGTCACTTTCTTTCACAAGTGAGAATTTTAAACACATTTCTTTTGATAAAAACCAATCATTAATCATCCATTATCTAATATAATTCCAAATCTGTAGATAAGTTTATAGTAAAATGCTACCACTAGTCTCTGGTGAAGAACATGCCAAAATAGCCTTAATCCTGCCACTGCCTAAATTCCTGATAACAGAATGTCCGCTCTCAATGATCATTTATTTGAAATAAATATGAATTTGCAATCATCCGCTTTATCACCTATAACGTAGACAGCCCACAAACACTAAACTTGAATGAGAGGCTACAATCAAGGCTTCCACAGCAACATACGTTCCCCATTAAGACAATGTCCTCACTAACGGGATATATTCTGAAACTAAAATTAATAAAACTTTTTTTATTCATTTTATGAATATTTTAAGAGCAATCAAAATAAATCCAAATATCTTGAATTTAAAAAAATAAATAAAGATCTTAAAATAAAGTCTTCAAAATATTCTGGCAAATTTACTTCAAACATCTCTAATGTGAGACAAAAACATGATTTAATTCCATCAAACTCTAGATGGACAAAAATATTTTAGGGATTTCAGATGAAATCAGAAAAAGTAACAAAAGTCAGGAAATTGCTCACTATTTCAAATCAATATTTGATAGACGGGAACCAGCTGGAGTAAAAGGGAAGGTTTACAGGATGGTAGGTAGTGAGACCAACTATGTTGTATGGGTTGGAGACGGTGGCACTGATGAAAAGACAGGAGGCGGAGCTGGAGGTGTCAGAGTTAAAGATGCTGAGATGATCGTTGGGTGTGACGAGGGTGGACAGGATTAGAACTGAGTATATTAGAGGGACAGATCAGGTTGGACGTTTTGGAGACAAAGTTAGAGAAGCAAGGCTGCGTTGGTTTGGACATGTACAGAGGAGAGACGAGGATTATATCGGGAGGAGGATGTTGAAGACGGAGCTGCCAGGGAAGAGGAGAAGAGGAAGACCAAAGAGGAGGTTTATGGACATGTTGAGAGAGGACATGCAGGTGGTCGGTATGAAGGAGGAAGATGCAGAGGACAGGAAGACATGGAGACAGATGATCTGCTGTGGCCGAAAGAAGTAGATTTTAATGGCACTCCATCCCTTGAAAGCTTCCTTAGTAATTGTGCTTGGATCACGTGATTCCAAGTCCAAATTTTCAGCCCAGCATCCGGCTTTTCTTCCGTTCAGACAGAAAATCATGCTCATTTCATCTCATCACTTCCAGAGGAGAGAGGGTCCTCCTTGGTGTTTATCATTGTTCCTCTTTAGGTTCCACTTCAGGAAGGATTTTCTTTGTTCCTCTCAGATTTCCTCTTTAGAAAGGGTCCTCCTTGGTTCCTCGTTTCAGGGAGGATGACCATTTTCTCAGTGTTGCTCTTCAGGAAGGTTCTCCTGGGCTCCTCTCAGCATTCCTCTTCAGTGAGGGTTCTACTTGATTGGATTATCTTTTGTTCTTCTCCATGGAGGATTCTCAGTGTGCCTCTTCAGGGAGGGTTCTCAGCCTGCTCACCTGGAGGATGGAGACACTGTTCTGGGACAGGGATGTGTTGAGAAACACACACACACACACACACTCACACAGAGCTGCTCTGGTGTGGTTTAGCTTAGCTCGACCCCCCTGCCCGTCCTTTTCCACACTTTTCTGCCCCTCAAGCGCCTTTTCTTCTCAGAGTTAGACTCACCGCAGAGCCGAACTCCCCCCGAACCCACCGAACCGTCAGCGGCCCAGTTCGGACCGACAGCACAGCCTCTTCTCTCCGCTCCTGCTGCGGGGCGCGGCAGCGCTGCGCTCCACTTACGCAGAAAGCTCGTCCGGCGCGCTTCCACACTTCAGCTCTTTCCCACACGGTCCGGGATCCCGGCGGGTCTGACCCGGAGGATCATCTTCCGGAGAACACACTCCCAGTCCATTTGATTACACTCGCGTTTTCACTGCTGGGAACAGTGTGAGGTCGAATCGGGACTAACTGCGCAAGTTGAACGCAGCCTTGCGATCAGGAGGAAAGGGGGCGTGGTGGAGCTGGTTTTATGGTTTCTCATTGGTTGTATCCTGGCAACTTTCAGCCCAGAGTTTACATCTTTACACACACACACACACATAATCATATCAATAATTTCAAACTTTATCGTTAATTATTCCTTCTTTTTCAAAATTACACCTCTGCATTTTACCCAAACATACACCGTCCAGCAGGGGGCAACTATTGAAAGCGCCCGGGGAGCAGTGGCGGGTACGGTACCTTGCTCAAGGGTCCCTCAGGGCAACATACTGGTCTGGGATTCGAACCCACGACCCTCTGACCCTGGGGTCTCGTCCCTAAACACTGGACCACAGCAGCGGTGCTCTTAATCTATATATCTCCATTCCAAACCACATCAATATGTTCAAGTCAAACGTAATAATTTTATTTCAAAGTCAACAACTTTTAAAGGTTCGCATGGCACAAAAAATAACCCTCATATTTTAACGTCCCTTAAAGGACAAAAGAATGAGCGTCGCCTCTCAGTTCCTCTCTGAAGGAGAAGACCATCCGCTCCATGCTTCCTGAAGGCCTCGTCTTTTATGGAAACACATAAATACGTAGCTCATTACAAAAACCGCCGGTATCAGACAAACGATTTTAACGAATAAAAACAGGAAAAACGGAAAGCTTGAGACATCAATGCTCTTCCAGCAAAGACGACCTTCAGCTATAAATACGATACAAAACCGAAACTTTCGGCGTCTTGATGGCCTTCGTATTTTTAGCAAAGGAACTTTATGCCAAAATCAGCTTCTTTTGTTTTGCCACACTGTTGATGAAAAAAATATTCCTTTGCTTGATGATGGCGCTTCCATATATTATCTTTATATATATTTAGAGGATGGGACCGAGAGGCAGTTATGCTTAGGGCACCCGGATGGCCAGCAGTGTCCTTGGCTAAAATCACTCTTGGCCCCGTTCCGCCAACAAGGAACTTTTTCTTGAACTGGTTCCTTTCAAGATTCTTAGAAACTTGGTTCCGTCTGGGGAAGCAGCCCACATTCCCGCCAGTTTGGAGAAGTTCTAGTCAGGAATGTGACCAATGGAAGACGAGCTACATAACGGAAGAAAACAAGGAGGACAAATTCACTCGTCTTCATGGCTGCCGCTGGGAAAACCAGGAATCCGTCTTGTCAGGAAACCAGAACTGACCTAGTTCCCTGTTGGCTGAACAAAGGGCTATGTGTGATTTTCAATCAGTTTATTTATCCCCACATCATTCGCTACATGTTGCTTCACCACATCCACCGCCTTAACCAACATATCCAACGTGTCCATCAAGCTTGCGCACCAGATCACCAGTCACTGTCACTGTCATCTCTACTACCAACAGACTTCCTATTGTCTTCTTCACCAGCACAATCCACACCAATATCATTGCTGTCGTCATCTTGGTCCACAGCTTGGTCTTCTTCCATGGTCTCAGCGTCTCCATCAACAGGACCACTGCCAGAGTCATACCTTTCGACCTTTATGACTCTGCCTAATCCGTCTGACAACTTTCCCGAAGTTTCTTGTAAGCCTCCGTCTTCTTGAGAGGAGCTTGCTAACAACATGGTGTCCTCAAAGCTGCTCAGCGTTGGCCTTCCATGAATTCCCAGCATCCTTCTGATGGTAGAGTCATGAACGTGGACGTTTGCCGAGGCAAGAGTGGCCTGCAGGGCCTTGGAGGTGGTGCAAGGGTTTTTCATCACCTCACCGATGATTTTCCTCCTCGTTCTGGGAGAGATTTTGGGGGGACGGCCACTCCTGGGCAGGTTCACGACCGTCCCGAACCGTTTCCATTTGCAGACGATGGACCGGATGGTAGTCTTGGAGAGTCCCAGAGCCTTGGAAATGAGCTTGTACCCTTTTCCCGACTGATGAGCCTCGACAACTTTTTTGCGGACATCTTCGGAAATTTCTTTGGACCGCGGCATTCCAGCCGTCTTAAGCGTTTGATTTGCTGTTCTCACTCTGATGGTAATGGTCAAACTAAACTCTGGGGACAGGTGGTCCGGTGGTCCCGAATTTTCTCAGGCACCAGCAAGAGAGAAGTGTATGAGCAGATTGCTTGAGATAGTGTCAATCATTCAACAGGATCACGTCCAGGCTGTAAACAAGGACATTTCCTCCATACGTCAGTCCACTGTCGTCCATGTTTGTGTCCAAATAAGCCTGAAAGACAAGACAGAACATGGGGTTTAGACTCCCTGACGGGAACCCACTCGGTGCTTTTAGAAAGGATCATTTTGATGAATGAGACTGTGATGGAAGAGTAAAAAGCAAAAATGGACCCTTAGCATGGATGTCTAAAAGAGAGTGAAAATGAAAGTGACAACCTGTCATCACGAGCACACAGCAATGAACCACAATGAAACTCTTTCTCCGCATTTAACCCCCACACATCATCCAGCAGGGGGCAGGCATTTCCAGCACCCGGGGAGCAGTGATGGGGACGGGTACTTAGAGGAACCTACTGGTCCAGAATTCGAACCCACGACCTTCTGATCCTGGTGCCTAGTCCCTAAAGACTAGGCCACTGCTGCCCCATACCAAGAAGTCCCTCATCCCAGAAACACTCAGGAAAGACTAAGGTCAGGTGCAAGTCCATCAAGCTACAAACAGACCAAACGTTCCCTCAAAAATATGAGCTCCAGTTTTATATCTGAAATGTTTGTTTCAGGAGAAAGGTGGCAGATTTGTACCTAATTCATGAGCTCAGCATTTAGAGCAGAACCATCAAGGAGAATATGGTGTACCACCTTGGACTTCAGGCGTACCCTTAATGGGAACACCAGAACCCTTTTATACATTCATTCTTTTCCTCAAAATGACGACTCACGAAAGTAATAATGAACGACAAGTTTAAAAAAGAGATACTTGAAAACGATGCCTGACAAACTTTATGTTTTTGGCTTTGGACCGATATTTAACGATACATTCATCACGTTCTGGAAGAGCTGGAACATTCTGCTAATTTACTCATTTAACATTATTTGTGAAATACGAAAAATACATTTTTCACAATAGAACTCGTCTCCGTTTAGGCATCATGTCGACATTTTTTCCGTTCTGTGAGAGTTTTGAGCAGTTTTGTCCCACAGGTTCCATAAAATCACTAAAATATTATTTTATCTGACTTGGGATCTGTGTTACGATAAAAAAAAATCCTTTCCAAACTGTTCTCGGTCACAACAAACCATTAGAACCGAATATCAAGTTACAAATGAAATGTTAAAAGGGACTTTTATTATTTATGAAGGACTTTTATTATTTCAACCTGAATGCAGCACCGATGGAAAAGTGCTAAACTTGTTTTAACCCACAAAAAAAAAATCTGATGATTACTCCATCACCCTCTTACATCCCTTCCTTATGATCCCAAAATAAATTACTTTTATTTAATTAAAGATTTATTTTTATTAATTTGTGTAAAATCTAAAGATAAATTTGAAGAATAAGTCAGTAAATTTGCACAAAATACATCCTTTCAGCAGAAAATTATGCACTTATTTCATCCAAGTTCCTTCCTGGTTCCTCTTCAAGGATTGTTCTCTCACATCGGTCTTCAGGATGACGGTCAAAGCTCCTTTCGTTTTCCTTATTTTAGCTCCTTTTTAAATTTATAGAAATAAAAATAGAAACTTTGTTATGAGTTTCATTCTTAGTCCCAACTCCTACATTTTTTGAACCTGCACTTGCGAAGAACCCTCCGTGAAAAGGAACTGGCGAGAACCCTCCCTCCTGTGGAAGAACCAGTAACGAGTCCTGGACCAGTAACGAGTCCTGGACTTCTTCAGGGTAACCTAGTGGTCCAGGACTCAAACCCACAACCCTCTGATAAAGGGGACGAGTCCCTAAACTCTAGGACTCCACCGCCCCTTCGACTCCAAGCTGGTCCTCCAGTCCAGCATCAGGATCTTCTTCAGGTCAGACAGAAAATCAGGTTTATCTCATTACTGGTTTTTGCACAGGAAGGAGGGTTCTTGTCAATTCCTTTTCAGGTAAGATTCTCCTTGGTTCCTCTCACTGAAGGTCTTCATCGGCTTCTTTTCAGGGAGGGATCTCCTTGGTTTCTCGTAGTGTTCACCTCCAGGGTAGGTTCTTCTGGGCTTATCTTCAGGGAAAGTTCTCCTTGGTTCGTTTTCAGCGAGGGTTCTCCTTGGTTCCTCTCAGTGTTCCTCTTCATCCTGGGTTGTCCTTGGTTCCTCTCACTGAGGGTATACCTTGGTTCCTCTTTAGGGAGGGTTGTCCCTCAGCCTGCTCATCTGGAGGATGAACACACAATGTGTGGACCTCTGATTTGGGACAGGGATGTGATGGGAAACACACACTCACACACTCACACACACACACACACACACACACACACACACAGAGCTGCTCTGGTGTGGTTTAGCTTAGCTCGACCCCCCTGCCCGTCCTTTTCCACACTTTTCTGCCCCTCAAGCGCCTTTTCTTCTCAGAGTTAGACTCACCGCAGAGCCGAACTCCCCCCGAACCCACCGAACCGTCAGCGGCCCAGTTCGGACCGACAGCACAGCCTCTTCTCTCCGCTCCTGCTGCGGGGCGCGGCAGCGCTGCGCTCCACTTACGCAGAAAGCTCGTCCGGCGCGCTTCCACACTTCAGCTCTTTCCCACACGGTCCGGGATCCCGGCGGGTCTGACCCGGAGGATCATCTTCCGGAGAACACACTCCCAGTCCATTTGATTACACTCGCATTTTCACTGCTGGGAACAGTGTGAGGTCGAATCGGGACTAACTGCGCAAGTTGAACGCAGTCCTGCGGTCAGGAGGAAAGGGGGCGTGGTCGAGCTGGGAGTTGGATCCAAACCCAAAACCTTATAAAATAAAATGAAATTGCACGTTGAAATATTTTTTTTATATAAAATACAGAAATGATTTAATAATCACTATATATTATTCTTTCTTCCACATTTTGTTTTCACAGATAAGTGATTTTTTAACTCTTGTACTGTTCCCTTCCCTAGTATAAAACTCGCTCAGGTTCAGTTGGTGATTCTCTGATGAATGGGTGGATGAAAAGTGTAGAAGCCGTTATTTCATGACCTTCAAAGTGTGCACTACATAGGGAGCTCATTGAGATTGAATGTGCATTGTGCCATCCATCCATCCATCCATCCAAACATCCATCTGTCCATACATCTGTCTATCCATTAATTCTTCTGTTTATCCATCCATCCATCCATTCATCTATATATCCAAACATCCATCCGTCCATACATCCGTCCATCGATTCATTCCTCTGTCCATCCATCCATTCATTCCTCTGTCTCTCAATTCATCCATCTATCCTCCATCCATCCATATGTCCATCTATCCATTCATTCTTCTGTTCATCCATCCATCCATATATCCAAACATCCATCCATACATCCTTCCTTTCATTCATTCCTCTGTCCATCATCCATTCCTCTGTCCGTCCATCCATCCATCCACACATCAGGCCATCTATTCATTCCTCTGTCTGTCCATCCATACATCCTTCCATACATCCATTCATTCCTCTGTCCATCCCTCCATCCACTCATATATCCAAACATCCATCCATCCATACATCCGTCCATCCATTAATTCCTCTATCCATCGATCCATCTATATATCCAACCATCCTTCCATCCATCATTCTGTCCATCCATTTATTCCTGTCTGTCCATCCGTCCATCCATTCTTCTGTCCATACATTCATTCCTCTATCCATCCATCCATTCATTCCTCTGTCAGTCCATACATCTATCCATCCATCCATGCATTCATCTATCCATCCATACATATATACATACATATATCCGTTTATCCTAATCAGGCTGGCAGGAGGTGCTGGAGTCTATCCCAGTGCTCGTAGGGTGAAAGCCAGACAGAGAAACCCTGTATAGGTTGCCAGTTCATCACAGGGCAGACTACATTGTGCCATCCATCCATTATGTGAGCCGCTTTTCCTAAACAGGGTGTCAGTGGGGTGCTGGAGCCTGTCCCAGAGAAAGGCAGAGAAACAGCCTGGTTGCCAGTCGTTGTGCCAGCTGTTGTTCCTGTTACACCCTTCCTTTCATACACTACTGTGTTAGTCTTTAGCTTTGGGGCAGCCGTGGCCTAGTTAAGGGTTAGTATAGGGCAGGGGTGTCGAACTCCAGTGCTGGAGCACATCTTGGTGATTTCCCTCCTTAAACACACCTGTTTCACACTTAGTGGCGGGTGTAGTGATTGTGTTTGAGGAGGGAAAACACCAAAATGTGCTGGACTTCGGCCCTCCAGGACTGGAGTTCGACACCCCTGGTTTAGGCCCCAGGATTGCCCTGAGGTACTTTTGAGCAAGGTAACGTCCCCTTCACTGCTCCCCAGGTGCTTTAAATCGCTGCCCCCTGCTGCACTGTGTGTGTGGGTGAAAAACAGAGGTTGTATTCAGTTGTAGTTCACTGTGTGTTGTGTCGTATTTCACAATGTCAAATAATCACTTTCACTCTAATTTCTTCGTCTTTCTTTCCACACTTTCCTGTATTTTTTTTTACAGTTCTCCAGATCTTCCTGAAGGACAGTGTTGTTGTCTCTCATTTTCAGTACAGTCTCTGTACCTGAGCAGTTCTCCAGATCTTCCTGAAGGACAGTGTTGTTGTCTCTCATTTTCAGTCCAGTCTCTGTACCTGAGCAGTTCTCCAGATCTTCCTGAAGGACAGTGTTGTTGTCTCTCATTTTCAGTCCAGTCTCTGTACCTGAGCAGTTTGATAGTTCTGTGTTGGTTAATCCACACAGTGATCTACGTCTGAACCTTCAAGCAGAACAAAGCGTCTCACTTAAGACATGAAGCAGTGAAGAACCAGGAGCAGATGATTCCAGATGATCAGGTGATTCGTTTACTGCTGAAGCTGAACGCTGCGTGGCTGGAGCTCCTTTATCTAGAACCTTGTATCTTTAGGACACTTTGCAGACTGGAGCACTAAAACTTTTCCATTTCTTTCATTCAGTCTCCTCAACATGTCAAAGATAAGAAAGTTTGAGAGGCAGAACAAAGCAAAGGGATTCCCTGCAAAGTATCTGAGTTCTGACATGAACTTTTCTTCCAAATGGTTTAAGGCAACGCAGGGAACGTAAAATAACAAGGAAAAAAAAAAAAGTACTTTTCATTTCAGACTGACTTTAAAGCTTATTTATCCCACTATTATTATCTGAAGGCCTACATACGTCGATCAGACTGTCCTGAAACAAAGCCAGCTCTGGGAAAACAGTCTGCACGTCAGGTTATTATTGCATTATAATTTGCGGCCTAAATGCGAATGTAAAAGTGCTTAAAAAAAAAAAAAAAAAGCCTTCACTTTCTTTAAGCACAAAGGCAAATGTTGAGGGTGCGGGAGCGTGCCAGGCACCGTGGGCTACAAAGAGTTATGTTGATCCTAGGAATTATGCAAATGAGCCTCATTAAAATTGCAAATATTTGCAAATAATAAAGGGGAGGTGGGATGATGAATGCACGCTCAGTGAAGAGACAAAAAAAAAAAACCCTCTCTCCTCTTTAACACGGCGCTAAAAGGTTCTCTGGATTCGGCATCACGAATGATAGAGAGATGTAATTTGCCCCCTTCCTGGAACCCTCCCCCTGCAGGCCTTTTGTATTTAAAAGATGCTTCACGGAAAAATTAAATTTACGCAGCTCAACACCCCCCCAACACCTTTACCCCAAACGCACCCGATTGACAAGATCTGACTGCCGTCTGACGTTTTGCACCAGAGCTACGATGTTAATACAAAAGACCTTAATGATTATGGATAACAAAATTACCCAATCAGACCTCTGGGCCTTTCACCCTCTGGGCTCAGAGCACTTTATTTACTCAATTAAAAAAAATTCAGTGTTTTTTGGGGCACCCCCTTAAAGTATGGTTCTATAGATAGAAGATTTGGGCTCTCATATTATTCCAGTTCAGAGTCATGCCCCAGACACACCCTCTGATTGGTCCACAGACTCAAACCAGAGCATCGCTAAAATAGTGATGGCTAACAACCATATTAACAACATTAACTCACTCCAACAGCTGGATCAGCAAATCCCAGTAGATTCAGTGTTTGTTTAGTCTCCCAAGGACTCACTTCAAGGCTGGATTACCAATCTTCTGAACGGGCTACCAAGATGGCACAAATGGCACAAATGCACTTTAGTGTCAAGCTGTTAGTCTGATGGATGACATCATCCACCAGTGAAGGTTACTGAGAAAATCCACAAGGACGTTAGAGCTACACCATGGGTGGGTACATTTTTGGTTAAAGAAAACAGTGCATATGTTCCCTCCAAATGTACAAGAAAAGTGAAAGTGACTATTCTTGTCATTGTGAAATGCAGCACAGCACAACACAACGAAATTCAACCTCTGCGTTTCACCCATACATGTGTGTAGCAGGGGGCAGCTATTGAAAATGCCCGGGGAACAGTAACGGGGGCGGTTCCTTGCTCAAGGGTACCTCAGGGCAACCTACTGGTGAGGGAATTGATCCCACAATCTTCTGATTTGGGGGCAAAACTCCCTCACCACTAGAACACTACTGCCCTGGAAGCCAGGACCAAGAAGATCCTGGAGGTTCAGTTTAGTACCTTAAATATTTTCCTCCCAAGAGAGAGGGGGCAGATTTGTGACCTAGCAATTGAAGTTAGAGCAGTAACATAAAAAGCTGGGACCACCTAAACGTCACTTAAGCATCTTTTTCCCTGAGAGAATAGAGGGTAAGAAACCTGGAAGGTGTTAAAGCCAGGTATTTAGGAAAGATCCAACACCCTTATTCCTTTTCTTTTTTTTAGCTAATTAGCGTCATAATTCAGATAACAGCACAATGCAGCCTATTTGCTCAATTAAAACTCAATGAACAAATTTTACTCACACCTGAATACCATCTGCCTTGCCATGTTACCAGGCAGCTATAAACATAATTCATTTGTTTCCAAATTCTGGAGCAGTTTGTTCATAGGTTATGAACATAGGTCCCTGCCAGAGCTCCACTTTGGGGACGTCTGCATGTGTCTTGTGGAGAATCCCTCCCCTTACACTGCCGTCAGGATGAAAGTTTACAGAAGGACAGACAGCCGTCTGTGTCCTCAGTGAGGACAGGCCAGTAACACTGTCGCTCATGAGACGAAGGACGAGAGACTCTTCACTGTTAAAGGGACGTGATAATTAGCTAACGTTAGCTAGCATCCCTCTCCTCTCTAAAAATCCGCCATTAAGTTTTCAAACTGAAAATTAATCTTGCCCTTGTACTAGATTATTAAAGCACTGTTAAACAAACTTATTAACTTATTATTTAGCTCTCGTCAGCATAACTGTGGCTGCGTCCCAAACTGCACATTAAATAGTGGGTAAAATATAGTGCACAACCATTGAACACACACTAGGTAATGTAGCGTGTAAAGTGTAGAAGTGTGCGGTTTCTTCTGTTCCATAAATGAACAACATGGTAAAGAAAGCTAAAACCTATACTAAAAAAGACTAAAAACACAATCGTTTAAACACCGGAGCTCTACTGGTGTTCATTCTTTCATTCCCTCCCCAGAGACAGAGACATGTCTCACATTAATCCACTGGGCTTTGTCTCTCTGTTGGGACACGTGTGCACACATATACAACTATTACATCATTATTTTGGTGAAACAACCTTGGTAAGCATACTTGGACAGATTGTTTTTCCCTGTCCAGGTGGACGGTCCTTTAAGGACGTCACATGAAAAATATGAATGTACTTTTTTTTAGATGTGCACCACTTTGATTTGAAGTTCTGGTCACTGAGAGATCATTGATTCGGTACTGATTTTGGCGCAAAATGTTCCATGAAATGTTTCAGTTCTGAGACGATCAACATTTTGTGAAGCTAAGAAGACCCCAGTTTCATTTTGAGGGAAAAAAATAGTGCTCAAAGAATACACATGGTTTTTAGCACATTAGCTACAAAAGTTCACACGGTGTAGTGTGTTATGTTGAGAAAAGGCACTTTGAAAGATTGTTATTTGAAGTTTTAAGCTTTGAAACATTAGCATGAATGCTAAACAAAAGGCTAGATCCTGTTCCAATGGTACACTGAAAAGAACCGCTTCAAATGAGCGAATTCGTTTTCGAGTCAAAAATTATAAGGTTGTAAGAGTTCACATTTTGGAGGGAAATTCACTGTTTAAGGGGAAATCAGTTCTTGTTGTTAATGGGTAAACGTTGCTGAAGCAGGATTAGCCCGAGAGGTAAGGTCTTTGTGGGGACCAGATGTTTCCAGGATGAAGTGACAAAAACAAAGTTCGTTTTTCAGCAGCATTGTGTCGCCACCTGGGGGCCACAACAGGTAGCACACCTACAGGCCAATTCCCTTCTAAAGGCCTGAAGTGACCAGAAACACCTCCAAATCTCCAGCCAGGGCTAGGAGATACAGCTGAAATACTTATCACGATAAAATGTTTCAATTCGATATTGATAATTACTGATAATTTTCAATTCATTTATTAATTATATATACTTTCAATAGAAAATTTTACTTTCAATTTTTTTTTTAAACTTTTCTCTTTACCAAGAGAATTTTTTTATGTAACTTTTTGTTTTTTTTAACATGTTTTAAATGTAACTTTTTCATTTTTATTTAAACATATGTTTTAACCAGGGCACAAACATAGTTTAACATGGTGAGATACACACATGCAATTCTAAAAATAAATAAGCAAATGTAAGGATAATCAAATTCTCACCGTAATAAAAAACTAACAAAAGCAAGTTAAAATCGACTGGAGGTTAACTGACCCAACATTCGCAAGATGCAATAAATAAACAGATTGTGTATTTTGTTGGTACGTGGGTTCTGTCCTTGTCCTGATTGTGGACTGCCACGTCCCAGACCAGAAGGTTACCCTGAGATACCCTTGAGCGAAGTACCGTCCCCAGGCGCTTTAAATAGCTGCCCCCTGCTGCACGGTGTGTGTGGGTGAAAAGCAGAGGTCGAATTTCGTTGTGGCTCACTGTGTGCTGTGCCATGTTTTACAATGACAAATAGTCAATTTCACTTGACCGTTTTCCCCACTACTCCACATGTAGGCCCCGACTGACCACATACTTCAACAGGTGGAAGCAGCTGACAGCCTGGCACTGATGTTGGACAAGAAGGCTTGGCCTGGCTAGTTCAGATCTGCTTGAGTAATACCACTGGAGATCCTCCTTCCCAAACTTTTACCATGTATTTATGGAGCTTCAGGTTGGAAAAGAGCTTCTCTCACAAAGTTGTAAGCAGATAATTGTCTGAAAGGTCTTGTGATGGGCCATTTACACTAGCATTAAAAGATCCAAAACCGAGAAAACAGTCCCAGCTCATTACACCACCTCCACCAAACTTTACCGTTGTCAAAAAGTTGGAGGCATATATTCCTCTAATTTAATTCTTATGTATGGTTTGTATTTCTGGTGAGACTGGTGATAAAATAAGATATCTCTGTTCTTGCTGAGGATGGTTTTCCTGCACAGTTCATACTCACCATACTCTGATACCAGGTCTAAAACATTTTCAACAGTTTCCTCATAGTCTGCATTTTATATTGTGCCACAGTTGATGGTGCACTCAAACAATGCACCCGTTTACATCCCTTGTAGTACCAAGGGATATGATTGGCTGTTTATGAGGGGGCATGGGAGAACCCTTGGGGTGTGTTCTTGCAGCCAAACACTGCATATCGCTGTTTTCCTGCAACTTTGCATTTAATTTGTTTTTGCATTAAATTTAGTTTGAAGTGCAACTACAGAAATGTTTATCAGTCTATGTTTTAATTGTTATCAAGTCTTCAAGGTACTTCACTATTGTTTTATCCCCACGAGCTACACCCCACAGATCGCCACTGAACCAAGCATGTGCCATCGTTCCCCTTTAACGGTGTATTATTTCTAAATAAGCAAAATATAACTGGATGATGTTGTTACAAAATAAGGCTTATATCAATTAGGATTCATGATAATTCCAAGTAATACCTCTGTCGACCAAAGGACCAGTGTTGACCACATATGTGATGTTGTGACACCAAACCTTTCAAATATATTCAGCCAAGAGTGGCCAAAAGCATGTGGACACATACAGGTATGAGGATCATTACACCTGCATGACTTGTTTGGACGTCCCATTCCAGATCATGGGATTTATTTTGAAGCTTGAACACCTGAAAACAGCCCCAGCCCATGATACTACCTCCACCATGCTTCACTGATATCACAAACAAAGAAGCATATAGATCTCTTATATGTCTTTGTTTCCCTGGTAATAAGGGGCCCAAACCTTGAAATATCACCCCAGTTCCACCCCTCTGAGTGTGGTGCACTTGTGGCCTAAACCCCTTTGATGTAAAGAAACAAAAGACACAGTTCTGGAGGAAATGGCCGTTTTATTAACGTAGATCACAGTAGTTTACAATATCAACGTACAGTTTGTTGGCATGCTAGCTGGTGATGCTTTTTTAAAAAGTTTATACAAAGGTATTATTCGTTTGCTTGTCCGGCTTTCGGATTGTGTGGCTGACCTAGCGTATTCACAGACGATGCTTTTGTTGACTAATACTGAATGACCCACCGAAACTAGGGGAAAGTAATTAAAACAGAGACATTTATTCGTATTATTGTAATAATAGTTCTGATAATAATTAAAGCCCAACCAATAAGGAATATCAAAACCAAACCAAACCAAAAAAAAAAAAAAAAGAAACGCCCACAAACACGGATACAGAGCCAGCAGCCTGGGTTGAGTTTAACTCACGTCACAGTTCAGTTCAAGCAGAATCTCAGTCTGAGATGGCGGCGGATTCCACCAGTCCTGACGAGAGACTGATTTCTAGAAAGCCCAGGCCAACGATATCCATCAACACCTCACATTACAGCGCGAAACACATATGCTGCATTTGAAAGGCTATATATCACCTATGTCAAGCTGTCATGAAGCAACATCAGCAATTATAAAAGTCTTATTCCAAGGGTTCAGGACCATAAACGATCGTCCCATCAGTCCATGCTTCAGCCAGAATCGCGCTCTATCATAGCTACTGGTATTAATGTTTGATTGACTAGCTAAGCTGAAAGTTTACAGGCACTGGCCCCGCACTTGCTTGAATTTTTAGGGATTTACTCAACTAATGACCACACAGAGTGAAATCTACAAAAGAACGCGTTCATGACCAAAGCGTGGATGAACGGGACATACTGAGGTGAGACAGGTGGAGGACGCCGGCGATCTCAGACGAAGATAACAAGCTTCTAAAAAGGCAGCACGAGCACCCACGGCCACGCAGCGACGTAAACGAGAAAGCAGACAGGGTTCCGAAATAAAAAAGAGGACCGAACTGAACAAGACACATCCCTCCACCGAAAGACTTTACTACAGTAAACATACAACAACAAGGGAAAAAAAATAAACTCGCCGTACACACGGCGGCCATTTTACCTCACAGGGTCAACGGGCTAACGAGCAACAGGGAGGCTTAGCTACACTGCCTAGCTGAACCTAACTTAGCTAACATTGGAAGCTAGCTAGCAAACCCATCTCAGGTAGCTAATGTTAAATATGTTAAATATTAATTAGCTAAATGTAGTTTACATAGCTGCTTTAGTTAGCTGGCTAAACATTTTTATATGTGGCTAGCTAGCTAAGCCCAGCTAAGGGTAAATTAGCTCAACTCTCTTAGCCAGATAACATAGCTAAACATGTCTTTAAAAAATCTTCTTCAGTTTACATAGCTTGTCTATCTTATGCTAAACATAAGATTGCTATGCTAAACATATTCAGTTTACATAGCTTAGCTAAATATGGCTAGCTCAGCTTAATAGCTTAGCTGAATGAACACAGCTTATCTGCCTTTTCTCTTAGCAAAACACAGTTCAAAACGCCTTCGCTAAATGTAGCTAGATAAATAAGCTCAGCTGCTGGTAAATCAGCTTAACTGTCTTAGTTAACCAAGTAGACAAAGCTTGGCTAAGCAAGTCTCAGTTAAACATAGCTGAATGAAAGTAGCTGTTTTAGTTAGCTAAACTTGTCTTTGCTAGGTCAAAGCTAAACATAGCTTAGCTAAACAAAACTTTAGCTAGCTAAACATGCCTTTGCCTAATTACCAGCTAGCAAAGTGTTTGAACTTTCCTTGGACTCCAGCGCAGCTACAGAGCATAGCCACTGATCTAGCAAAACAGAGCTATCCAAATTTAGCTTGCTTAACTGTAGATAAGTTAACTTTGCATCGAAGGAGGATAAGATTTTGTTAGCCCTGTTTCTTAGCCATCTTGATTATCACTCTAAATTTGGGTACACATAGCCCTGACTAGCTGAACTAGTTGGCCTAATCTGGCTTCGGTAGCTAGCTAGCATAGCTTAGCTAAATATATCTTAGCTAAAAGTGCTTTCTTAGTCATAGTTGGGTTTGTCTGAGAGATTTTTTTTGGACAGAAACATTCTTTTGGACGTTCCATCGTGAAGCTTATTGGCCGCCGTGTGACTAAGGCTCTTTATTACACCGTTTTTTCCTTTTTGAGAAAGAAAAAGCTAAAGCTACGATGCACTGATGTCAATTATGTTTTGGTTAATCGTTAAAAACTCAGGTTTGATTTAAAGACGCGACTTGACGCGAAAGTGTAACTGCTTCGGCATGCACGGCTTTGTACAGCGACAGAGGCGAAACGTGTGTGTGTGTGTGTATGTGTGTGTGTGTGGGTTGAGTGTGTGTTAAGGGTTTTGAAAGAGAAGCTCCAGTCATGGCACTAAAAACGCACAGTTAGGAATGATGCACCACCGAGAGAGAGCGTGAGAGAGAGGAAAAGAAAGAGAGAGGTACAAAGGAAAGATGGAAGAAGAAGGAAAAGAAGAGAACGAAGAGAAGTGTGCTAGTTTCTTGGGCGTCCTTCCCAGGTTTCCAGATGTGGCGCGTGCTCCCTCTCCTCGCCTCCCTGTGAAAGAGCTGCGGATCAAGTGAAAGTGAAAGTGACAGCTTGTCATTGCAAGGTCACAGCACAGCATACCACAACGAAATTGGACCGCTGCATTTAACCCATGCACTCAAACACTGTGCAGCAAGGGGCAGCTATTGAAAGCACCCGGGGAGCAGTGACGGGGACGATACCTTTCTCAGGGGTACCTCAGGGCAACCTACTGGTAAGGGGTTTGAACCCACAATCTTCCAATCCTGTGGAAAACACCCTAACCACTAGGCCACCGCAATGTTCACACATTTATTTGTTATTTAGTTTATCAGAAGCCCTAGGGTTAGGCGTTAAGTCCCAGGACGGGAAGCTCGCGGGTTTGAATCCCAGACCAATAGTTTGCCCTGAGGTTACCCTGAGCAAGGTAATGTCCCCTTCATTGCTCCCCAGGTGCTGGATATATCTGCCCCCTGCTGGATGTTGTGCTGTGTTCACAATGACGAATAGTCCATTTCACTTTCACTTCATTACGTAAGTACATGTATGTAAACTCGAGTGAAAACAAACTGATTCAATGATTCAACCGCTTTACTCAGATTTAGCTTTCACACTTCTACACACACAAGCACACACACAC
>CM029391.1:278952-343258 GCA_017165825.1 Hepsetus odoe
GAAACACACATCTTGTTTGTTCGTTTATTGGCCACTTCATTGGAAACACCCCCTTGTGCACTCACTCACTGGCCACTTTATTGGAAACACCCCTTGTGCTTCCACTCACTGGTCGCCAAGTGAGGTTTCCGATAAAGTGGCCGCTTTAGTTTAATCAGATCATAAAGTGTAACTGATTGTAAACGACAGCAACCCAACCCCCCAAACCCCCCGGACCATCTGCTCCTCAAGGACAACACCAGCGGCGACTGAGTGTGTGTGTGTGTGTGTGTGTGCGTGTGAGTGTGTGTCTAAGTGTGTGTGTGCAGTGTTAACACCAGTCCTGTCCATGGTAGCAGGATCAGTGTGAGGTCCAGCTTCACAACTCTCTCTCTCTCTCTCTGTCTGTCTATCTCTCTGTCTCTCTCTCTCACTCTCTGTCTCTCTCTCTGTCTCTCTGTCTGTCTGTCTCTCTCTCTCACTCTCTGTCTCTCTCTCTCACTCTCTCTCTCTCTCTCTCTCTCTGACTCTAGTGTCATTAGTCTGAATTGTTTGTTGTTTACTGTGTTCTTGTTTGTTCTTCAGGTACATCAACACTTGACCCGTCACTTACAGACAGCAGAACCTCTCCTCTCTTTCTCTCTCTGTCGGAGACTTGGTTTTTATCAGTAAAGGGATGATTAAGGTGCACAGAGGAGGCGTCTGGACGAGTGGGTGTGTGTTTACATGGGAGAGAGGGGGGGGGGCAGAAAGACAAACAAGAAGGAGGTAGAGCAAAAGAGATGAAGGGAAAAGAAAGGAGAGAGAAAAAACTGTGAACTCTGGGGCAGTGTTGTTATTCTGAACGTGTCTGCTGTAGCGAGAGAGCGTGCTCGAGAAAGAAAGAGAGAGAGAGAGAGAGAGAGAGAGAGAACAAGTGGAGACAGAGGTGTTGTGCGTCAGAAGCCTCAAAGAGAGGTAAGAAAACAGGAGAGAGAGAGAGAGAGAGAGAGAGAGAGAGAGAGAGAGAGAGAGTGAGGGGAATCTTTCTAGAAACACAGCAACCAGTCTTCATGCACATCAAAGCATCTCTGACATTCGACTGGCCAGAATTATTGATTTCTTATAGGAGATCAAAGGCTAAACTGACCGTAGATCAGATTTACACCAACTACTGCTGTTTCTGATCACCGAGGAAAGCTCTCTCTCTTTCTCTCTCTCTCTCTCCCTCTCTTCCCCTGTACAAGAACGAGAAAGTGGCTTTCGTCTGTGGATGGTGCGCTGATATGAATCATCTGGTCCTCTGAGGATCAGCCTTTTCAGCGGGCCTTTCTTTGAAAGCGCCGCTGCATTCATCTCTGACAAATCAGCTACGCCTCCGGAGTTCGGCGCAATTTACAGCTCGCTTTATAGAGCCAAAAAAAAGGGAAAAGAAAAATCAATTACGTCTGCCGTCGCTGGGGACGTTATGTGGCGGCGTCATGGCAACATGGTCATTAGAGCCGTCTGAATTCCAGCATTCGATTCCTGCAGCCGAGATTGGCATTTAACCCATACACAACATGCAGCAGGGGGCAGCCATGTCCAGCGCCCAGGGAGCAGTGATGGGGACGGTACCTTGCTCAAGGATACCTCAGGGCAACCTACTGGTCCGGGTAATCTCTAAAAGACTTTCTTTCACGGCTCCTGGCGGCGCATGACTCTCTATTTCTATAATACATGGATTAATGTTGATTAAAGCAGCTACCTTGAGATCAGGCCTTGAGGCACCTGGGGAAAGATTTTCAGTCAGTATCTTCCTCTAGTTTTCCTCAATCCCGACTCATCTCCCTGTCCTTGTGGAAGAATAACATCCCCACAGCCTGATACTTCCACCACTATGTTTTCCTGCAGGGATGACGAGGTACCCTATTCCCTCCACGCAATTATTGGAAATGGATTTTGCTTCTTCCAGCTGGCTGTCATTAAGCAAGGATCGGCCACCATGAAGGCCTGATTGGTGGTGTGCTACACTGATGGTTGTCGTGCTCTAAGGCTCCATAAAGAAACCCAGGATCTCACTCATTGGATCATTGGTTACCTGCATGACAAAGTTCCCTTCGACTTCCACCTGCAGTTCTGAATCTCATCCATTTGAGAATGATGGAGGTTCCTTCACTCTTGGGAACTGTCAATGCTGTGATTTCAGAGGTCTACGGGCAACTTTCTCTTCCTCGGGGTGTGATGCACCATCCACTGCGAGATCTTAAATAGATGTAAGCCTTTGATAAAACTGTCCACTTGTATCCACAAGTGGACTTCAGTTAAGTTGTAGAAGCATCTCAAGCCTGTGCACAATGTCCTTAGGTTTTTGGACACAATTCTTTTTAAATCAATTAATAGGGGGAGTCGCAGCAGTAACCTCCTAGATGTTGGAACTCCACTCCAACTCATCCCAAAGATGCTGGAGGACAGAGTTCCATCCCTTCAGAACCTGGTGCTGGAGGGATTTACCCCTCTTGCACCTGCCTTTGAGAATGGTGAACCTTAGGCTTAAGTGTGGTTTAAGTGTGGATGCTCTCATTCTATTGGTCAATGATTTTTATGGCGACATGAACCCCTTTCAACCGATCCAGCTTAAAGTGGAAGAGGTCTTTGGACACAAGTACCATTCCTGCTGCTATGCCCACAGCAGCACCGTCGACCAGTAACTTTGGGAATAGTAGGCCTAATCCTAACATCCAGCTGGTGCCCTGAGCACAAACTGTTCTTGCCAGCAGCAAAGTGACCACCAGAATGCTTATGCTTTACACCCATGTTGGAACACACACACACACACACACACACACACACACACACACACAGGGGCCAGAAGCAGGGGGTACCCCATCTGTTCGATCAACTCCCTCCAAACACAATCAACCCCATTACGGTCAGGACCGCAGGCCCTGCTGCTAGAGCAGACATGCTAACGTGCATGCTAACAGTGAACTGGCTTGATATGAACTGCTCTCCAGGGTTGTTAAGCAAAAGGTGTAACCCACAAGATTTCTATTTCATCAAGGGTAAGGGGGTAAACCTCATGGTGCTACTGTTCTACCGGTGGAGCCAGGATGTGGCACCACCCCCCGGGAGTTCTCGGAAGTTCCCAATTAAGGGAACCAAACAGTGCCCTCAATCGACAAGTGCTTCATCCTTAACCACCACCTTCCATGGTCAGCCCACGCTAAATGAGATGTTGACCGGGGTGGGATGTCTTTCTGAAGCTGTGAGTGGTTTGCTGCAGCTGGGTTATCGTTTGAAGGGGCCGCCCCGGAGGCCCAAGCTAGAGCTAAATCCACTGCGCTTCAACAAGACATGCTAATGAAGGAATCTACAGAAGCGGCCCACCAGGCAGAGATTAACACCAGCTCATCAGACTCCACTGTACCTGAATACTGATGAACAGAGGGAGAGAGAGAGAGAGAGAGAGAGAGAGAGAGAGAGAGAGAGAGAGAAACGGAAAAGGAGCAACGGAGACTCATGCCGAAGGAAGAGGGGGTCTCAGTTCTCCATTTTGAGGAGCCGATGGGGGATGTGGGGAGAGGAACAAAACAAGAGGCACTCTTTGATTAAAAAAAAAAAAAAGACAGAGTGGAAGGGAGCGAAGGAGGAAGGGAGGGAGGGAGAGAAAGAGCCTTCATTTGCTCCTTTTAGCATTTCAAATGCTCCTCCCTGATCAAAGCCTGAGTTGTTTTGGGAGCAAAACGACGACGGATCCTCTGAAAAACGACGAGATCCGACGAGGTGGATCCCACTGAAAAAATAAATAGGAATAAATAAAAAAGATGCAGGACGTCGTGGTGGGTTCATCAGGTTGAACATCATCATCAACAGGCACACATCATAATTGCTGGAAAACCTGCCACAGCGGCGATCAACTTCCTAGCGACCAACTTCTGATCGGAAAAGGCACACTGCCCTAAAGACACTACTCAAGGGGGTGGCATCTCCTTTCAAATCACGGTGGTTCATGGTTCCTGATTGTTTATTAAAGTAAAATAAAGCAATATATTGATGCATGTCTCATCAACATGCTAATCATGCTAAGTCTGGACCTAATAAACCGTCTTGCACTTCAGCTGACGATGTAAATTGCTTGGAAGGCACTGAGTAGATTAGCAATATGAGCAGATTGGGGAAAAAGTGCTGATCTTCCTTGGCACGCGGTGCTCGAAACCACCTCCGTGATTAAACATCCCTCTCGGCGCATTTATTACGCTGCTGAATCTCAGTCGCCATCTCCGCATCTTCGTTTCCTCAAAGAAAGCTGGCCTTTTCAGCCCTCTGTCCAGATAAAAATAGGTCAGGAGTCTGTGTTTCTCCATAAACAAAGGAGCAAAATCAAGATTTAGAGATGCAGGGCATCATCTCCTGCAATCCCGATGTCCCAGAATGCTGCGAAATGCAAATGTGCCTCTTGCAAATTAGATTTTTAAGAGATGAGAGATGAGCCCTGGGACCTTCAAGGAGCTTAAAGTTTGAAAATGTGAAACACAGTTTAGAGCTAATATACGACTAAAATCCCGTAGGTGTGCTAGCAGGTGGCCAAGTAGTTTTGGGACTAGTTCAAGTAAAATAGAATAAGGATTCTATATGTTTTAGGTTTTCCGGTGCCCAGTGGATCTTGGGGAAGGTTTAGCTTTGAAGGACACACCCACAAGCTCCTTCTCCAAGTGGAAATGGAAGGCTTCATTTTTCGAAAGAGCCTTCGAGCTGGGACAACCGAGTCAGGACGCTGTGATGCATTCGGTCTTCAAATGCAGCCTTCGAAGGATGCGGCCCCTGAATTCAGATGTGCCTCATCGGACCAGCCAATTCTGTCCCCCAAGGCTATATACTCTCTCACTCATTTTCTGAGCCACTTGTCCTGATCAGGGTCGCCAGCGGTGCTGGAAAGGATCCCAGCTCTCACAGGGTGAAAGGCAGACCCTGGACAGGTCGCCAGTCCATTGCAGGGCAGACACAAACTGGATCCAGGACCTTCTCACTGTGAGGTGCTACCTACTGCCCAAAGATCCAGTCTAAGAAAATAAATTTTTTTAAAAAGCCCCGCCCATAAAAATCCACACCCAGCTTTTCGTGTCTCCCACCCACGTTCAGCACCAGAGCATAAACCCCACTGCAAGAGGTGAACGGGCACGTTGACAACAGATAAAGTGATGGTTCAACTTTTTTCACTCTCTCTAGAGTGCCACTATAATCTGTTCCGTCCTTTTCTGACCTAAAAGGATGGAAGGGATTAACCCTTAACGTTGCGTTGGAACTTTCTGCCTCTGGTATCGTTCAGCCCCAACGAAGGGAAAGGTGTGATCAGAGCGGTCGGCAGCGCTGGTGCCCAGAAATGACGGAACAGTCCCATTTTTCCCGCATCTCTGAGCAAAGCAAACACAGCCTGATCAGAGCAGAAGCCTGTATCCATGGCAACAGTAATCCTCCAAACCCCCTGATGTAACCTCAGTCCGCTACCAAGCACACACAACCCCACACAGCGACTAGTGATGGTTCCCTCGTGCAGAACCTCCGGGGCGTGTCCCAAACCAACCTGTTGGTCCTTTTTTAAACGAGGGGTCTTCAAATTCCAATGTTAAACTTGTCCCCAAAACATAGGGGACGCTATAAGCGTCCTAACAGGTGCCCTTAATGATCCGGTGTCCACTGGACATCACTTTTAACGAGCTGATGTGATGTTTTATTAACACCCCGCCTTTCATAAAAGCCTTAATATGACATTAATGCATCGCAACCCTTTAATGAGGGAGATTCAGACTTCCGGTTCCATTTACCAACAGTGGGAACCATTCTTTATCTAGAACAACCAATCTCACTGTGTTTCCTTCTTAACTGTCTGTAAGGGTCCAGATCTCTCTCTCGCTCTCTCTCTCTTTCTCTCTCTCTCTCTCTCTCTCTCTCTGTCTCTCTCCCCCCCCACTCTCTCTCTCTCTCTCTTTCTCTCTGTTTTTCTCTCTCTCTCTTTCTCTCTGTTTCTCTCTCTCTCTCTCTCTCTCTGCGTGGGCGGAGCTTGCGAGAGCATTCGGAGTGCAGGTGGTTGGAGTGTGAGCATGTTGCTAAAATTTCTTTGTTTTTCTATCTCTGTGTGTGTGTGTGTGTGTGTGTGTGTGTGTGTGTGTGTGTGAGCGGCCGGCTCTGTGCTGGTTTCCGGAGTGTTGCAAAAATGAGTCTTTTTCGCGTTGACTCGCAACACAGAGTGAAAGTGTGTGCTGAAGTGTCCTGTTCGGTTGAGTGTGTGTTAGCGGTGGGACAGGTTGTTGGTTAAGTCCCCTTCGCGCATGAACAGTGTGGTGATTTTCTTGGACAGCGTGGAGAAGGTCGGCCAGGTGGTGGAGAGTGGAATCACTCTCCATGACACCTTCGTACAGGTTCTCCCCCTCGCCCAGCCCTCCAGGAGGGTGATCCTGTCCAATGTCCCCCCGTTTATAAAGGACGAGGCCCTGGAGAGGGACACAGGACACAGGACACAGGAGGCTGGTTTCAAAAGGTGTTTAAGGGTTCAGTCGGTGAGGTGCTGGCGGTGTTGAAGGGTTGGAGCGGTGAGGTGCTGCCGGTGTTTAAGGGTTCGGTCGGTGAGGCGCTGTCGGTGTTTAAGGGTTCGGTCGGTGAGGTGCTGCCGGTGTTGGGTCGGTCGGTGTTGAGTGCTGCCGGTGTTTAGAGGTTCAGTCGGTGGTGCTGCGGTGTTTAGGGTGTTGGAAGTGGTAGTGCTGCTGGTGTTTAGGGTTCCGGTCGGTGAGTGCGGTGTTTAAGAGTTCGATGCGGTGAGTTGCTGCCGGTGTTTAGGGTTGAAGCGGTGAGTCTGCGGTGTTTAAAGGTTCGGTGGTGTGGTGCTGCCAGTGTTTAGGGTTGTTGGTGAGAATTGCTACCGGTGTTTAAAGGTTGGTCGGTG
The DNA here is from genome assembly GCA_017165825.1 of Hepsetus odoe. Classification (NCBI taxonomy): domain Eukaryota; kingdom Metazoa; phylum Chordata; class Actinopteri; order Characiformes; family Hepsetidae; genus Hepsetus; species Hepsetus odoe. The sequence goes on from CM029391.1 coordinate 285,830, forward strand.
GTGCTGCGGTGTTTGAGTTGAAGCGACCGAGGTGCTGCGGTGTTTAAGGGTTGATGGTGAGTGCTGCGGTGTTTTAGGGTTAGGCGGTGAGTGCTGCCGGTGTTTAAGGTTGATCGGTGAGAGTGCTGCGGTGTTTAAGGGTTGGGCGGTGAGTGCTGCCGGTGTTTAAGGTTGATCGGTGAAGTACTGCGGTGTTTAAGGAGTTGATCGGTGAGTGCGGTGTTTAGGGATTGGGCGGTGAGTCCTGCGGTGTTCAGGAATTGTCCGGTGTGGTGCTGCGGTGTTTAAGGGTTGGTGAGTGCTGCCGGTGTTTAGGGTTATTCGGTGAGTGCTGCGGTGTTTAAGGGTTGATCGATTGTGGTGCTGCGGTGTTTAAAGGTCGGTGTTCGGTGAATGCGTGTTTAGAGTTGATGATGAGTGCTGCGGTGATTAGATTCCGGTCTTTAGCGCTGCCCGGTGTTTAAAGGGATGATGGTGAGTGCTGCGGTGTTGAAATTCGGTCTTTGGCGCTACGGTGTTGAAAGGTTCCGGTGATGGCGCTACGGTGTTGAAGGATTCGGTCTTTGGCGCTGCGGTGTTTAAGGAATTCCAGTCTTTGGCGCTACCCGTGTTGAAGAAATTCGGTCGGTGGCGCTGCCGGTGTTGAAGGGCCGATGCGGTGGCGCTGCAGTGTTTAAGGGTTAGTCTTTGGCGCTACCCGGTGTTTAAAAGTTGATCGGTAAAGGCGCTGTCGGTGTTTAAGGGTTGGAAACAGTGAGTACTGCGGTGTTTAAGGTTAGGCGGTGAGTGCTGCGGTGTTAAGGGTTCGGTCTTTGGCGCTGCGGTGTTTAGGACCGGTGGTGGCGCTGCCGGTGTTTAAGGGATTCCAGTCGGTGAGTGCTGCGGTGTTTAAGGAGTTGGAAGCGGTGAGTGCTGTCGGTGTTTAAGGTTGGTCGGTGGCGCTGCCGGTGTTGAAGGTTGGAAGCGGTGAGAAGTGCTGCGGTGTTGAAAGGTTCGGTCGGTGAGTACTGCGGTGTTGAAGATTTAGGCGGTGAGTGCTGCCCGGTGTTTAAGGTCCGGTCGGTGAGAATTGCTGCGGTGTTTGGGGATTTGGAAGCGGTGAGAGTGCTGCGGTGTTTAAGTTCGGTCGGTGAGAGTGCTGCCGGTGTTTGAGGTTCCGGTCGGTGGCGCTGCGGTGTTTAGGGATTGGTCGGTGAGTGCGGTGTTTAAAGGTTCGGTCGGTGAGAATTGCTGCGGTGTTTAAAGATTCGATGCTTTGGCGCTGCGATGTTGAAGGTGGGCCCAGTGAGTTCTACGGTGTTTAAAGGCCGGAAGCGGTGAGTTCTGCAGTGTTTTAGGGATTCGGTGGTGGCGTTGCCGGTGTTAAGATTAGGCCCGGTGAAGTGCTACCCGGTGTTTAAGGAGTTAGGTCGGTGAAATTGCTGCCCGGTGTTTAAGGAATTTAGGCGGTGAGTGCTGCTGGTGTTGAAGGGCCGGTCGGTGAAAGCGTACAGCCGGTGTTTAAAGTTGAAGTCGGTGAGTATTTATCCGGTGTTTAAAGAATTCGGGCGGTGGTTTCTGCCCGGTGTTTAAGAGTTGATGGTGGCGTTGCCCGGTGTTTAAGGTTGGAAGCGGTGAAAGTGCGGTATTTAGGGTTGGTCCGGTGAGGTGCTGCGGTGTTTAGGGTTCGAGCGGTGAGGTGCTGCTGGTGTTGAGGTTGATCGGTGGCGCTGCGGTGTTTAAGGGACCCGATCGGTGGTGCTGCGGTGTTTAAGGGTTGATGCCGGTGAGGAGTGCTGCGGTGTTTGAGATTCCGGTCTTTGAGGCGCTGCGGTGTTGAAGAGTTAGGCAGTGAAGGTTCTGCGGTGTTTAAGGGTGGAGGCGGTGAGTTCTGCCCGGTGTTTAAGAGTTCCGGTCGGTGGCGTTGCGGTGTTTAGGGATTGGGCGGTGAAAGTGCTGCGGTGTTTAAGGGTTCGGTCCGGTGAGGTGCTGCCCGGTGTTTAAGGGTTGGGCGGTGAGAAGTGCTGCCCGGTGTTTAAGGGTTGATGGTGAGGTGCTGCGGTGTTTAGGGAGGTTGGGGCGGTGAGGTGCTGCTGGTGTTGAAGGGTTGGTCGGTGGCTGTCGGTATTTAGGGGTTAATCAGGTCCAGGTTTCTGGTGGGTTTGAACTTATAAGTTGATCAGTGATCTGGAGAGTTTGGAGCTGAAGCACTGCTGCAGTGACGCCCTGTGATCACTGTGTGATGGAAAGAGGACGCTCGGAGGAACTAAAATAACCTCTTTATTTAATATTATTCCTTTTTTGTTGTTGTTTTCTCTCCTCCCTCATCCTAACGGGTGTTTGTTGTGTTAAGTAGTGATGATGCAATGATGGAACATGAATAATGTGCAATAAAGTGTGTATTTAAAATTCTCTCTCTCTCTCCCTCTGTGCTCTTTCTCTCTCTCTCTCTCCCTCTGTGCTCTTTCTCTCTCTCCCTCTCTCTCTCTCTCTCTCTCTCTCTCTCCCTCTGTGCTCTCTCTCTCTCTCTCTCTCTTTAGGCCACCTGTTGTTTATAACTGCCAGACGCCTGAGTAGATCACTGTGATACGCAGATTTAGTGTCTTGGTGTCTGTATGATCACACGCGCGCACACACACACACACACACACACACACACACACACACACACACAGGTGAAAAAACACAAGCCTCCATATGCTCTTTCTCTCTCTTTATCTCCCCTACTCCTCTTCTCTCTTCTCCCTCTGTCTGTTTCCTTTTGTCCACCCTCTCTATCCTTTTTTGTAAATCTATCACCTTTTTATCTGTTTCCCTTTTCTGTCTGTCCTCTCTCTCTCTCTCTCTCTCTCTCTCTCTCTCTCTCTCTCTCTCTCTCGCTCTCTCTCGTGACCTGAGGTCATGCTGTATTTGCACTTTCTCTTCTCAGTGGCCGACAGAAAACAAAACACAGCAGAACTCATCCTACAGGGGGGCCAAAACACACACACACACACACACACACACGCACACACACACCTGCTAACCCACACACACACACACACACACACACACACACACACACACACGCACACACACACACACACACACACACACACACACACACACACACACACACACACACACACACACACGCACACACACACACACACACACACACACACACACACACACACTCACAAACACACACACACGCACACGCACAAACACACGCACACACACACGCACACACACACGCACACACACACGCACACACACACACACACACACTGCCTGTGCGCTGGGATGAACAGTGATGGCGGTGGTTAATGAGACGTGATCCCGTTACGATCTGAAAGGAAATTTTACAAACAAGTGATATTTTGTTCAATTTTCTTTGAATGAGGTTGCAAGAAAAATGGCTTTTTTATGGCTTCATAACTTTCAAAAGCGTTCTAAGAGCCTGTTAGACAGTTCATAAACGCCTTCGTGTAACCAAGTGCTAAAATGCTTCATAAACAGCCAATCAGACAGTTCATAACTGTTCATATGGCTTTATATCAGCCTATCTATAACAGCCTTTATATGAAAAAAAGCACTAAAATACATCATAGTTAGTCACTTTTAGGATGTTATAACATTACAGGACATTATCACATGAAATGCATTATAAACAGTTTATGACTGCCTTCATATGACATCATCATGGAATGCATTAAAAGCAGCCAATCGGCCTGATTATAACATATTGCCTTCAACAATAAAATGCATTACAGCAGCCTATTGGGCAGTTTATAACAGTCTAAAATGCATTATAAACAGCCACTCAGACTGTTTATTAATGTTTATAACTGTTCATAGTGCCTTAACAGGACAAAAGAAGATTAAAATGCATTATGACAGCCTATAGAACACTTTATAACAGCCGTTATATATAAAAAAAACACTACAAGGCATCATAACCAGTACGTTTAACTGTGTATAACTGTTCATAAGGCCTACATAGTGCGTGGAAGGCATTATAACAGCCTTATAGCATCCTTATAACGACCCTTGAATGGCATCACATAAAGATGTGATTCCTTACCCTGTCAAGGATGGACTTGTGAACACACAGTGAACCACAACCAAACCCATCCTCTGTATTGAACACGCACCGTCCAGCAGGGGGCAGACATATCCAGCACCCGGGGAGCAGTGATGGGGACGGTACCTTGCTAAACGAGCTTCCGAACCTGAGGCCTAGTCCCTCAACACTAGACCACCACTTGGACAAAGTTCAGCCTCCTGGACGGAGAGGAAGCTCTGTGGTCTGCTGTTCCTTTAAAACTTATGTGATTGTGAGACAAATTCTCAGGTTCACGATAACCTTCCCTTCGGTGTGAACGTTCCGGTATTCAAGCCCTGGCGACCGCAGGGCTCTGAGTCATGTTTCAGCAAAGAGTGACGGGTACGGCAGCACATCTCCGGATGATTCACCCTCAGGCCTGTCGAGTCATCTGTGAGTGTTCGATGCCAACTGGGCCGCTCAGAACAGGCTTTATGAAACATTACGATGCACAACGAGCTTCTAATGAAGAACGAACAAGCTACTGCAGTGAGATCGGAACCCTTCAGTTCACTGTAATCCGACTGCTTATGACAGCCTGCGTATGACGTGACGGCATTATAAACAACCGGTTGATCTGTTTATAGCTGTTCATATGGCCTTCATATGAGGTTATAACATCAAAACGCACTATACATACCCTGTATAACAGCCTTAATCAAACATAATGACACCAAATGCTTTCTAAATGGCCAAAGGAAGAGTTTATAACAGCCTTCATACGACATAACACTCTTATGAGCAGCCTAGGGTGTGTATTACGCTATAATGCACCAATCAAGCTTTATAACAGCCTCATGACTGCGTCCTGGGATGCTAATTAAATCATCACTATAATATAGGCATCGCTGTAATGCATTATAAACAGTGAGCTTTACGCTAAAAGAGTATTATTATGAGCCAGTTAACCTGTTCATAGCTGTTCATATTGCCTTCATAAGGCATTATAACATAACAGCCAGTAGGGCTGTTTATAAGCGCCCTAAAATGGCATAATATTAAAAATATATTATAAGCACGGTTTATAACAGCATTCATGAGACACAACAATATCATGCATTATAAGCAGCCAATCCAGCTTTATAACAGGCTTCACCAGGCATCATAACTGCGTCCTGAGACGGCTGGTTCAGTCGGTTACAAACGGCATCGCCTCCACTGAGGCAGCAGAAACCCACAGCAGATAAGCTGCTTACCCGCTGCCCTCCGTTTTTTCACCGTTACGCTCTGCCTTTCCCTGCAAACCTCTCTTTTCAGAGCTTTTCACACGCTCACATCTTTCCAAACCACCTAATGCTTAATGCTAAACACCTTAAATACTCTGTTTTTGTGAAAAACAAAGAAAACAAAACATTTGTGCTGGAATAAAAAGAACAAATGCCAAAAGGCAGATAAACGTGTGTGACATTTTATTTCTCGAATAAAGAGAATAAATACATACGTATATAATTTATAATACATAAAATATCATTTATTCATAATATAAGAACGCAGCTCAAATGGCAAGCGAACCAAGTCCCGTCAGTTTGTGCTGCTGGAAGCGGTCGTCGTGGTGATCCAGATGGTTGCTCGGGTTTTGCAATGTGGTTATTAGGGTACTGCAAGTGGTTGCTAAGGTAGAGTAGAGTAGAGTAGAGTAATCTTTTATTATCCCACGAATGGGAAATTTGGGCGTTACAGGGCTCTTATAAATAAAAGACAGGTGTACAGAAGAAAAAAGAAAAAAAGAGGAAAGAGGAACAGGAACAAGAACAGTAGAGGAGAAAAAGAAAAGAAAAACGGAGGAGCTATAAATAAATAATAGATTATAAATAATAGATTATCTATCTATATATATATATATATAAATATCTATAAATATATACATATACATATTTACAATGTATAATATACAAATATACACGGTAATAGGTTCTGAATAGGTGTGGACAGCCGGTTGCTATGGTATCTCTGGTGGTTGATAGTGTGTGGTTAGGCCTTTGCCATGGGGTTGCAGTGGTTGCTAGGATTTTGCTATGTGGTTACTATGTTACTGCCAGTGGTTGCCAAGGTGCGGCAAGCCAGTTGCTATGGCATCTCTAGTGGTTGATAGTGTGCGACCAGGCAGTTGCCATGGTGTTCCAGATGGTTGCTAGGGTGCCACTTTGTGGTCACTATGGTATTAAGGCGCGGCATGGCTTTTGATATCGACGGTCTGACACAGCATTTAGCACTCGAGCTACAATGCTCAAAAAATATACCATTTGGCCAAAAACATTACATTAGAAAATTAATTGAACTGACATTTAAATTCAAATTGAATTTGGCAGTTTTTCCTAAATGCAGCTGAAAAGTGTGCAGCTGCAGGTGAATGGCTAGACTTCTTCCCAGCGAGTCAATCATCTATATCGCCCCCTAGTGTTACGTGATGAAACCACGTGATGGACATAAATATTTAATTCTAAATATCTGCATTAATGACAGCGATCCACACGGATAATGATCAAGGATTCCTGCAACTCAAGTCTGAATAAATCTGTGTGTTAACGTCACTTTATATCCGCCGAGATGAAGGGCTTATGAAGGATGTCTTATGAGCGCTGCCCTTCCTGCAGGAGCCTTGAACCGCTAATAGAATTTCCCTGCATGATGGACCGCTGGACAGGCGGTGCCTGGTCCCAGATGGACGTGGGTAATTACCCCCCTCCACTGAACCCTTGCTCCATACATTAAGGCTTTTAACATCTCCGCTGATGCAGCGCAGGGCAGGCCGAGGCAATTTGTCGGCAGGACGACAGCCGTTAGTGCGATCGTGTGCTTTAATGGCCGTCTGCACCTGTCGGAGCGAGTGGCCTCCAGCCCTGCTCTCCACTCGTCCGTCAGATATGAAATAGGCATAATGAGTGTGGGAGCAGAGAGAGGGATAGAGAGCAGAGGGAGGTGTGGGAGGAGAGCAGAGAGAGATATACAGAATGAAGAGGCCAGATCTCTTTCTGCTGGTTCTGCGGCGCAGCATCGTCTCCATTAGAGCCCAACTATTTGTCACTTTTCAATCCAAATCACAACCTGAAACTGGGCTGCAATTTCAACGATATCCTACGTTTGATACATTCTAGTAAACACTGGCGGCTTCTCGAGATGTTGCTGTGGCATCTCTGGTGGTTTCTGAGGTGCTCCTGGGTGGTTGCCATGGTGTTCCTGATGGTTTCTACAGTTTTGCTCCTCAGTTGTCATGGTGTTCCAAATGGTTGCTAAGGTGCTGCTGGGTTGTTGCTGGGGGATTTCTGGCGGTTGCTAGGGTGTTGCCAGGCAGTTGCCATGGTGTGCCAGATGGTTGCTAGGGCATTGCTAGGCGGTTGCTAAACTGTGGCTAACCCATAGCTATGGGATCTCTGGACGCTTAGTGTTGCAAGGCAGTTCCATGGTGTTCCTGATGGTTGCTAGGGTGCTGTTTACTATTGTGGTTACTGTGGTATCACAGGTGGTTGCTAAGGTGTGGTTAAGCTTGTTAAATGGATGTATAAGTCCTGAAATGCAACTTTAATATTATAGCAACAACGATGGTGCTAGGATGAAACAATGTCTTCTTGAAGCTGTTGCTGGACGCAGCGGTGGTCTAGTGTTTGGGACGAGGCCCCAGGATCAGAATGGCGAGGGTTCAAATCCCAGACCAGTAGGCTGCCCTGAGATACCCTTGAGCAAGGTACCGTCTCCATCGCTGCTCCCTGGGCACTTTCAATAGCTGCCCCCTGCTGCACAGTGTGTATGGGTGAAAAGCGGAGGCTGCATTTCGTTGTAGTTCAATGTGTTTCACAATCATGAGAATAGTCACTTTTGCTTCAATTTCACTTCACTATGAAGTGTTTGTAAATAAAAGGCAGTCCCGTGTAACTTAGCCCTCCTTGGGTTACATCCCAGTTGAAAAACATTTGGGATGCACCAATGTGGGATTTGTGGACTGATGCCAGTATCTGATATATTTTTTTAAATATAATTTGATATATTTTTTATATCTTTTTTTCTACATAATATATCTTGCAAAAGATTTATTTTTATTTCTCTAAAACAATAATGAAAATGTAAGTATGTAAGTATTTAAGGATAGTTTTTCAAACGTTTCTTCTGTGACTTTGACCCGGTTAGTATAAGAAGCTGAGAAAATAGGATCAATGGCTGGATGGATGGATGAATGGGGCCCTTTAAATTCCTCACAAACTGACAGAGTGCACAGGGACGGAGCAAGAATGGAGGGATTGTCCCCGTTTGTGGTTTTTCCCACCATAACGTTGTGATTAACTGGCTGAAAATGTTTATGATAACGAGAGCCCCTTTAAAATGACCATTTAGTTAATTAGCGCCTACAGAAGCCATCATCCATCACCTTCTGACAACCAGCCCATGCCTCCAGGGCTAATACGCCTGGACAGGAGCGACAGACCAAGATCTATCATCAAACGAAAAAGCCAAAAAAAAAAAAATGCTTATCCACTTTGCTCTTCAACCATTTCTTTCTACTTTCCTCTGGAAAAGCTTACTTTTATTTAGATTTTTTTGCAAACTGCACTAGAATATCCCTGTGTGAGCTCTCAGTGAGGGATAAGGCGCTGCTTTCCCCTCTGAAGGCTTTATCTCGACACATTTTTGAAAGAACTTAAGAATTTAAGACTATTATTTGGAGACTAGGCGCTTTTTCTGGAATGTTGAAATAACAAATTGACACAATAAAAAAATTTACATTTACGGTATTTAGCAGACGCTCTTATCCAGAGCGACTTCCATGTCCTGATTATGGGGACAGTCCCCCCTGGAGACACTCAGGGCTAAGGGTCTTGCTCAGGGACCCAGTGGTGGTAGTGCTGGAGGTGGGATTCGAACCTGGGACCTCTTGAGCCACAGGTCCATAGACAAGTATCCTACTACTAGACTACCGCAACCCCAATCAATTAGATAACAAACATTCACTTTTCTTGCTGCTGTAAGGGAATGGCTAGACTTCTTCTTTCTCCTCATCGAGCAAGTAGGCGTGGTTGGTCGCTACGTTTTTTGAGCTTCATGTTATCCCAAAGTTTCACTGAAATTCGATTTGTTGCCCGGGGGGTTGTTTTTGTCGACCCAAGTTAGCATTTCCTCTATGGAGGGTGGGGTTTGACTGATCTACAGCGGGGGGGCTGGACCTATTGTGGGATAAGCAAAATAATCGAAATGAGGACGGATTACAGAGAAGAGAATTCACCAGATTCATTGGCACGTCATTGAATGCAGTGAAGCACTGTTGCGGGTGCTAAAATTTCCAATCTGAAGATAAAAGAGGGAGATCACACACAGTCCTGACTTCTGGGGATGGTTTTTGTGTTGGTCTGTCCCTGTCTGAAGCTGTCCCTGTTTGATGAAGAAACTGGAGCAGAAACGAACAACTGAATCAACGTCGGCATAAATCCAGGACGGAACCCAAGTTTGGAATCGTACGACCAGGTGATAGTAGGTAACATGTGGTCTAACTGAACGTAACTCCGCCTACAAAAACAGTCTCGCCCGTAACTTGTTTTGCAAATATCCGGATTTATTAGCCGGTCTTTTTAACCAGGGCTTGTTGGCGGTTACCATGGTAACAATAAACCGGCAAACTTTTCATCTCTGAAAAGCGACCTGATTTACTGAAACTAAACATGGCTGTGATCTGATCTAAGCATCTGAAACAGATTGGATAAATGTGATAAAAACACACCCGTCTGCTTCGAAAACCACAACAGACGTCCGTCTCTGTCCAGACTGGTCGAGGCTGATCGTGTTTAATAAAATGAGCCTCCGAGCAGCGAATACTACGTTTCAGACTGAACCCAAAGGTACTCGTCACTGGGATGAACATTTAGCACCTCTGTGCAAGCTAATAGCTAATAATAGCCTGCCTTTAATTAGCAGTCCCATGTCAACTGGTCTCACCGTCGAGCCAGGGACACGTAAGGATTTGCAGATTGGCTCCTGTCTTCCAGACCCAGCAGACAGGCATTCCAGTCACCTATAAATTCCTCAATCAGGGACTAACTGGGCATGCTGGGGAATGCCGTCTCTGACCTTAGCATTCCCCGGAGTTGGAGGGAGAATTCTAATGAGAGATCTTCTCCAAGGCAAGACATTTTCGAGCGTGTCGGACTTCGACTCCAACAGGCCTCTCCTATTAGGACGGCCTTTTTCCCCTCATTGCATAACGGGCTGACAACTTTTAAAAGTGACTTTTTAGGATTTGACCAACTTTTAAAATCTGACACATTTGTTTCTTCGTACAAATTAGTTGCCAACTGTGAAAGTGACAACCCTTGTCATTGCGAGGTCAAAGCACAGCAGACAATGAACCACAACGAAATTGGACCTCTGCATTTAACCCATGCACACTCAAACACAGTGCAGCAGTGGGCAGCTATTGAAAGCGCCCGGGGAGCAGTGATGGGGACGGCACCTTGCTCAAGGGTACCTCAGGGCAACCTATTGGGAAGGGGTTTGAACCCTCGATCCTCCGATCATGCGGCTAACGCCCTAACCGCTAGGCCACCGCTGCCGCTGTATCACCTAACATAGTTATTACAGTGCAACAGTTGCCATGGTTTCATGAACAACCCCCCCCCCCCCTTTTTATCTCAGACGGAAACATTTAATATTTTAGCGACACTCTGGCCCCTGTCCTCGGTTTTCGTTTCGTTTCATCTGGTCCCCGCACTGTCACCTACATACTGAGACAACCGACCTCCAAATGATTTCTCAAATGAATCACAAACTCTGCATGATAAATGATAGAATTTATCACCATAACCTACATCTAAACTTTATTTTCTCGAGCCGCTTCCACTGATTTCATCCGTGCAGATGGACGTCTGGCCGGTTGCTGGCTGTGAAATATGCAACATGATCCCGGTGAGTCAAACCGACAGGGACTCGTGTAACAACACACACTTGTAATTATAGCACACACAGATAGGCGAAAGGCGGAGACAGCCTGGACAGGTCATCAGACACACACACACACCTAGGGGACATTTTAGCATCCTACTGTGTCCTACACCACATCCACCTTAACAAAAGATGTTCTGGGGAAAGCATTTGGGTGACTATTGACTTTCATTGGCAGAACGGTGGGCCTCATAGCTCCAGTTCTTATCTAAGGAGGCAGTGGTGGTTTGAATCCCATCAGGATGCCCCAAAATACACTTTGAGCAAAGTACCGTCCCCATCACTGCTCCCCGGGTGCTGGATATATCTGCACAGCGCTACATATTGTGTTTTGTGTTAAATACAGAGGATGCATTTGGTTGTGGTTCACTGTGTGCTGTGTTCACAATGACTAATAGTCACTTTCACTTGGACTCCAGACATTTCCCGGACAACTGACCAGTTCTTTTAATAATCACTCATGAACACACACTTACACACCATCTTGATTCTAGGTGACACTAGTGTAGACCTTCAATCACATTTATTGGATCATTCTCCTGCAGCAGATGTGAAATTGTGCTTAACAAGCTTGTAAAAAGCACACACACACACACACACACACGCACACACGTATACACGCACGTATGCGCAAACACACCCACACACACACACACACACACACACACACACACACAGATACATATTATAAACCATTGCCTCAGCACTCATGGCAGCACTAGTGGGAGTCAAGGTTTGATCATCCGACTGCCAGTTTATTCAATCCCACAATAAAAGTACAGGTACTTCATTCAGTACAAGTGAAAAAGTACAGGAATGTACTGAGAGTATAAAAGTAAAAAGTTCAGGAATGTACTGAGAGTGTAAAGCAAAAGTACAGGAGTGTACTGAGAGTGTAAAGTAAATGTACAGGAATGTACTGAGAGTGTAAAGTAAAAGTACAGGAATGTACTGAGAGTGTAAAGTACAGGAATGTACTGAGATTGTAAAGTACAGGAATGTACTGAGAGTGTAAAGTAAAAGTACAGGAATGTAATGAGAGTATAAAGTAAAAGTACAGGAATGTACTGAGAGTGTAAAGTAAAAAGTTCAGGAATGTACTGAGAGTGTAAAGTAAAAGTACAGGAATGTACTGAGAGTGTAAAGTAAAAAGTTCAGGAATGTACTGAGAGTGTAAAGTAAAAGTACAGGAGTGTACTGAGAGTGTAAAGTAAAAGTACAGGAGTGTACTGAGAGTGTAAAGTGAGACGTGTCTCCTCTGAAGGACGTCTGGAGCGTCTGTCTGTGCTGAAAGTGAACTGAATCTCACTCCATATTAATAGAATTAAAGACTATTAAAGCCTCGAACTTCAACTCCAATAAAAACAATCTACTGAAAATAATCCACATGAACTTCACCGCTTCACTTTCATCACCGTCTCTACTAGTTCTCCATCACGGACACACACTCCACACACCCTGAACTCCACCGTCCACTCTCCCTGTCCTCTCTCTCACGTCTACCTGTGTAAAGTTTTTTCACCACTGACCAAACCACACCTGAAAATTGCAATGTGCTTAAGTATTCACCCCCAAGGACCAGGATATCCCTCAGACTCAAGAGGAAAGCTCCACCCATTCATGCAGAATCTGTCCAAATCTGTCTTAGAACCAAGCCTTCTGGACGAATGGAGCCGTAACTATGTCGACATGACAGCAGGGTAGGACTTCCCGCAGAGTGGGACGTCCCGCAGGCCAGACATTCACACGAGAAAGGGGTTGCGAAAGGTGTTTGGCATATGTGCTCTTAATAATATCAGCGGGAGTGAAAGGCGAGCCGGGGGTCTGAGCCGCCTTCCTGACATTCATTTAGACCCCAGACGTTCTTCCCCTCTTGAAATGGGACAGCTGGACCCCTCGCCAGGTTTCTGGGCACTTGAGGGACGGCATGACCCGGCTTTGTTTTCCAGTAAACTCTACACTTGAACCCCTGAAACCGTCTGTGAGTTTTGGTCCCGGGTCATTTACTGCGGCTGTAAATCTGGACGTATCCTGAGCCGAGTTTGGGGGATAAATGAGTTTTGAATATTTTTAATTACCGAATTAAACGTGAATGCATTTCTGGACTTTTCTGGCAAAGTGAAACAATTAAAAATATCCGCTTGTGCAAAAAACGAACGGCAACTGTTAATCCAGGTCATGGAGTCCATTCTGTCCATTCAGTCCGGCCGGTACACTTTTAGTAGCTGGGTCAGGCAGAGATATCCGTGTGTGTGCATGACCGGTTGGTCGAAAGCCAAAGTGAAAAAATGGAAAGCCGTGTTGTAAACATGGCAACCCGCCCGTTTCTTGCTTAGAAGCAAGATTTCGCCCTTTAAATACACCTTCTGATGACACAGCTTCAAAGAGGGAGTATGCTAATAATAATAATAATAATAATAGTGCATTAATTGACAATAAATAAATAAATAAACACATTAAGATATATGTAATAATAATAGACATTATAAAATAATAAAAACATTAAAATAAATTTTAAAAAATTGTGTTTTCAAAGAAATGTAATGAACATTACGGTCAATAATTTCTGTTTCAATTACAAATTTTGATTTAAAATGTTTTCATTCTGGCCTTCAAAACTGTAATATTTTCCTCAAATCAAAAATGTATTAAAAAAGAAACAAATAAATCAAATAAACAGGGATTATAGTTTGACGGACATGATTATTCAATATTTAAATGGTTAATTTAATTTTTTTTTTAGCAATTTGAACCTGAAAAAGGCAGCATTTTAGAATAAAAGTCAGCCAATTTACAAGATATCGTTTAAAGTTTATCTACATTTTTTAAAAATATATATTTAGTCTGTATTCTCAGCGATGTCTGACTCATTTAAACCAATGCTGGACCATAAAAATAACAATTACTACTGTGTTGTCCACTAGCCTGTCCGACCGCTTCCACCTGATCATGTGTTTAATTGTGCTAAACCGCGTTACCGAGCAACAGATGCTTTTATCTTCACGAATTCCCAGCGGTTTAATGACAAAACACTCCAGGACGGATGGACACACTCTGCTGCTTCTACAGCCTCGGAGGAACCCCCTGACCCCTCACTCGCTCTCTCTCTCTCTCGCTCTCTCTCTCTATTTATCTCTGTCAATTCGCCCCTTTGTCCGCTGTGGGAAAATAAAAAAGAGAAGGGAAACGGAGAGACGCGCCGTACGCGTGTGTCCTCTGGGCGGAAACAATCGATCGTGTCATTTTCTCACACGGCCCGGAGCTGGAGGACGAGAGAGATGGAGGGACAGCGAGGGTGAGATTTCTCTCTCTCTCCTTCCTTCACTCTCTCTCTCGCTCTCTCTCTCTCTCTCTCAGCAGGTCTCTCCATTAGCCTGTGTCTGCTGGGGAACATTACCAGAGGCAGCAAAGCAAACACAGTTATCATCTTCCAGAGAGAGAGAGAGAGAGAGAGAGAGAGAGAGAGAGAGAACAGAGACAGAGAGAGAGAGAGACGAGACAGAGAGAGAGAGAGAGAGAGAGAGAGAGAGAGAGAGAGACAGAGACAGAGAGAGAGAGAGAGAGAGAGAGAGAGAGAGAGAGAGAGAGAGAGGCAGAGAGACTAGAGAGACAGAGAGGGCAGAGAGAGAGAGAGAGACAGAGACGAAGAGAGAGAGACAGGGCAGAGAGAGACAGAGAGAGAGAGAGAGAGAGAGAGAGAGAGAGAGAGAGAGAGAGACAGAGACAGAGAGAGAGAGAGAGAGGGCAGAGAGAGAGAGAGAGAGAGGGCAGAGACAGAGAGAGAGAGAGAGAGAGAGGTGAGAAAGGCAGAGAGAGGGCAGAGGGCAGAGAGAGAGAGAGAGAGAGAGAGAGAGAGAGACAGAGAGAGACAGAGAGACAGAGACGGGTGAGAGAGAGAGAGAGAGAGAGAGAGAGAGACCCAGAGACAGAGAGAGAGAGAGACAGAGACAGAGAGAGAGAGAGCAGAGAGACAGAGAGAGAGAGAGACAGAGACAGAGAGGGGCAAGACAGAGACAGAGAGAGAAAGCAGGGAGGGTGGGGTTCCTGAGGACAGACAGACAGACAGACAGACAGAAAGACAGACATGTTGGTTCTGCGACGGAGCATCTCTAACCGTAGCTGCAGCTCATCGACTGTCTGATTCAGTGAAGCTGTAAAATGTTGCATGGACTCTCTCTGTCGCTGTCCCTCTGTCTGTCTCTCTCTCTCTCTCTCTCTCTCTCTCTCTCTTTACCTCTAATCCTGATCCCCCCTCAGTCCATCTCTCCCTCGTCTGCTGACCCAGTTTCTCGTCTCTGCTCCGGCGTCCGTTTATGTAATGATGGTTTCCAGGTCCCTGCAGGGCGACGTCACTACGGCCTGTGCTGTCTCCGTCGGCGGATGATGAAATGGATGGAGGGATGGATAAACAGATAACTAATGGCAGAGGGTCCCTCACCGTACTTGTCAAGTTTTCTAAACATGAATATATACAGCGCCATAATTATCGGCACCCCTTTTTGGGCACAGCGAGTTTCTAGTGGGTTGTATTTTCTCCAGATGTGAATCTTTTGCAAATCACATGTCACTAGCTGGATTATGTAGTATTTCAGGAAGCTTGAATGAGGTTTCTAATGAAGTGGCCAGTTAGTGAAAGGGGAATAAAGGTTTTAATAAAATGACTCGTAAATGTAAACAGACAGAAGGACAGACAGACAGATTGTCTTCATGAGTCCACATCATCGCTCACATCACCGCCCACTGATGACATTTAACACGAAGAGACCAGCTTAGCGACCACCATGCATCACTCGTCTTTTCTACCCAGAGACATGATTCAGAGGGAAAAGGAGCAGCGAAGACAACTAGACGTCAGGATTGTGGAGGAAGATGCCGGCGCCGCAAGGACAAGTTGAGGACACATCAATGAAAAATGCTTCCGATAGCCTGCTTTAGCTGAAAGACACGTCGTCCACAGAAACTCTATCTGGAGCTTACAGCATGTGATCATTTGCATATTCAAGAAATGTCAGCACTGCAAAGGCCAAAATCAAAATAATCTTCAACAAACTGGGACGTCAGTAACCTGCGTCTGTCGCTTGTTCCGTTAATCCTTTCTTGTGCCACGTTCCATTTTCTCCAATAATTCAAGCTTTATGATGAATGTAATTCAAATCCCATTTACATTCTGTGCCCACTGGACAGGATTCACTGGACAGGATTCACTAGATTTTTTTCACTGGACAGGATTCACTGGACTCGTTTCACTGGACAGGATTCACTGGACTTGTTTCACTGGACAGGATTCACTAGATTTCTTTCACTGGACAGGATTCACTGGACTTGTTTCACTGGACTTGATTCACTGGACTTGATTCTCTGTGCTTGATTCACTGGGCTTGATTCACTGGACTTGATTCACTGGACTTGATTCTCTGGGCTTGATTCTCTGGGCGCTTGATTCACTGGACTTGATTCACTGGACTTGATTCACTGGACTTGATTCTCTGAACTTGATTTTCTGTGCTTGATTCACTGGACTTGATTCTCTGTGCTTGATTCACTGAACCAGTTCACTGGACAATTCACTGGGCTTGATTCTCTGGGCGATTCTCTGGGCTTGATTCACTGGACTTGATTCACTGGACTTGATTCACTGGGCTTGATTCTCTGAACTTGATTTTCTGTGCTTGATTCACTGGACTTGATTCACTGGACTTGATTCACTGGACTTGATTCACTGGGCTTGATTCACTGGGCTTGATTCTCTGAACTTGATTTTCTGTGCTTGATTCACTGGACTTGATTCACTGGACTCGATTCACTGGGCTTGATTCACTGGACAGTTCGGTGGGCTTGATTCGCTGGACTTGATTCACTGGACTTGGTTCTCTGGAAGCGATTCTGGACTTGATTCTCTGGTCTTGATTCACTGGGCTTGATTCACTGGACTTGATTCAGTGGGCTTGATTCACTGGACTTGATTCACTGGACTTGATTCTCTGTGCTTGATTCACTGGGCTTGATTCACTGGACTTGATTCACTGGACTTGATTCAGTGGGCTTGATTCACTGGACTTGATTCAGTGGGCTTGATTCACTGGACTTGATTCACTGGACTTGATTCTCTGGAGAAACGATTCTCTGTGCTTGATTCACTGGAAGCGATTCACTGGACTTGATTCACTGGACTTGATTCTCTGAACTTGATTCTCTGAACTTGATTCTCTGTGCTTGATTCACTGGACTTGATTCTCTGAACTTGATTCTCTGTGCTTGATTCAGTGTCAAACCCTGAAAAATGTACAAGGTCCTCAGGAGACAATGATTTCCAACCTTGGATCAAACCAAACTCTTTCTCCAAAACAGAATCTCTGCTCTTCTAGCTTTAGTGGAAAGTGATGTGAGGTGAAGCCCACCCCGTCCTCTTGTCCCACAAAAGTATTACCCAATCCCAAACCAGCAGCTCCCTCATGAGGGTACAACAACCAGTATGGCACACAACTCCTCCACATCATCCTACTCCTGGTCAGCTAGTTCCATTACAACCCAAGTTATGCCTCATTCCCCATCACCTGGTTCCATTACAGCCCATTCCCCATCACCTGGTTCCATTACAGCCCATTCCCCATCACCTGGTTCCGACCTGACCCATTTCCCCATCCACCTGGTTCCATTCTGACATATACCACCCCACATCACCTGGTTCCATTACAGCATATTCCCCCATCACCTGGTTCCATTACAGCCATTCCCCATCTGGATTCCATTACAGCCATTCCCCCATCACTGGTTCATTACGGCATATTCCCCATCACCTGGTTCCATTACAGCATATTCCCCATCACCTGGTTCCATTACAGCCACATTCCCCATCACCTGGTTCCATTACAGCATATACCCCATCACCTGGTTCCATTACGGCCCATTCCCCATCACCTGGTTCCATTAGACCCATTCCCCATCACCTGGTTCCATTACACCCCATTCCCCATCACCTGGTTCCATTACACCCCATTCCCCATCACCTGGTTCCATTGCAGCCCATTCCCCATCACCTGATTCCATTACACCCATTCCCCATCACCTGGTTCCCATTATAGCCATTCCCCATCACCTGGTTCCAGTCGCCTCATTCCCATCACCTAGTTCAGTTACGCCACATTCCCCATCACCTGGTTCCGATTACAGCCACATTCCCCATCACCTGGTTCTATTACACCGCATTCCCCATCACCTTGTTCCATTACAGCCCATTCCCCATCACCTGGTTCCGTTACAGCCCATTCCCCATCACCTGGTTCTTTTACACCGCATTCCCCATCACCTGGTTCCATTACGCCTCATTCCCCATCACCTGGTTCCGTTACGCCACATTCCCCATCACCTGGTTCTATTACACCGCATTCCCCATCACCTTGTTCCATTACAGCCCATTCCCCATCACCTGGTTCCGTTACAGCCCATTCCCCATCTGGTTCCATTACAGCCATTCCCATCACCTGGTTCCATTACGCCCCATTCCCCATCACATGGTTCTATTACAGCCCATTCCCCATCATCTGGTTCCGTTACGCCACATTCCCCATCACCTGGTTTCGTTACGCCACATTCCCCATCACCTGGTTCCGTTACGCCTCATTCCCCATCACCTGGTTCCGTTACGCCACATTCCCCATCACCTGGTTCTATTACACCGCATTCCCCATCACCTTGTTCCATTACAGCCCATTCCCCATCACCTGGTTCCATTACAGCCCATTCCCCATCACCTGGTTCCATTACAGCCCATTCCCCATCACCTGGTTCCGTTACGCCACATTCCCCATCACCTGGATTAGTACAGCCCGGCTCCCCATCACCTAGTTCCGTTACGCCCATTCCCCATCACCTGGTTCCATTACAGCCCATTCCCCATCACCTGGTTCCGTTACGCCACATTCCCCATCACCTGGTTCTATTACAGCCCATTCCCCATCATCTGGTTCTATTACACCGCATTCCCCATCACCTGGTTCCATTACAGCCCATTCCTAGTTCCCCATCACCTCGTTCCGTTATGCCCCATTCCCCATCACCTGGTTCCCTTACAGCCCATTCCTAGTTCCCCATCACCTGGTTCCGTTACAGCCTATTCCCCTTCAGTTATAGCTCACTCCGAGTCACCTGGTTCTGTTACGTTCCACTCCCAGTCACCTGGGCCCATTACGGTCCACCCATGAGGGTAGAAACCCCCGTCACCTGGGTAAGGTACGGTCCGCTCTTTGTCAGTTGGGTTGCTGAAGTTACCATGCTGTATAGAAATCATAACTCCTGCTGCACAACACCCGCACCTCACCCCTGCTAGAGCACCAGCACAAACAGAACCGGAGAGTCCGTGAAACACTCTACAGACTACACGGACGTACAGACTCTGTAAACTACTTTGGCCTGCAAGCTGGTCAGCGATGAGATTCAGGAAGTGCAACACATTAGTGAAGGTATTTCCAGTAAAGAGTGTGGAAATATATATATATATATATATCTAGAACACTCCCGCCCTGCACTGGTCCGCGTTGATCCTTCTCAACTCTGTTACACATTATAATGCTTTTAATTTCCATTTTATCTTCTGCTGCTTCACTAGTGGCATTTAATGTGCATCTTCCTGCGCTCCAGCTTTATGGCTCGTGCGTTGTTTCGGATGAAAGTAATCTCTTTAATGAGTAAATGTAATATATAAAGAAAACCATTAGTCCTGATTAGGGTCGTGGGCGGTGCTGGAGTCTCTCCCAGCTCTCATTGGCCGGAAGATGAAGAAACCCTGAACAGGTCGCCAGCCCATCACAGGGCAGACACACACACACACACACACACACACACACCTACAGGACAATTTAGCATCTCCAGTCCACCTGCAGGTCTTAGGACGGTGGGAGGAAACCCAGAGTCCAGGCTGGGAATCAAACCTACAACCTTCTACAGACAGACAGACAGACAGACAGATAGACAGATGGATAATGTAACTGATGCTTAATTTGGGCCTGTACGAAGGCTACGGACTACGCTGAGACATATGTGCCCTGACTGAACTGTAAATGAACCCAATATATTTCATGAGGTCAGGACCACACCTGCAAATGTTTTTGCCCCCCCCCCTGGGCTCCATCTGCCCCCCTGATGCCACCCAGGTGCTGCAGTGTGAATGCATGCCCTGGTCCACCTGCATCCCAAGCTGCTAGATTAAAAATGGGAAGGTCATTGGTGCAAACACACATCTGACCCCCTGAGATGCCGTTTCTTTTTTTTTTTTTTTTTTTGGGGGGGGGGTCTGACGGCATGAACGCGCCTCATCGTGAGCGCGCACCGGCTCATCCATAAAGAATATGCACGAGAAAAAAAAAAAAAAAGAAAAAAAGAAAAAAAAGGAGAAAAAGCAAGGTGATAAAGAGAAGAAAGAGCTCGGACTCACCCAGAAGACGAAGGAGTAGACGATGAGCAGCGTTTTGAGGCACGTTATCACGGGTTTGGTCTCCATCCTCCTCGATGCCATTCCACCGCGCAGCTGCTGCGCTCCTCGCCTGCCTGCGCCTCTGCGCCGCGGCCCCGCCCCGCCCCCACCAATCAGAGAGCCGGACGAGCCCCTATCCCCGCCCCATACCGCGCAACGCCCCTCCCCTCCCGCTGTGACGCGACGCCCACTCCCGCTAGAGTCTGTCAGAGTCACGTGACTAGAACAAGATGGCGCCTTTAGGCTCGCTGTTTTGTTTTTTTTTTTTCTTCGGTTAATATAAAGCGTTCCTCTACCTCACAGAAGAAAATAACCCTCGATTCTTTCATTTAATGTCGTCTCAAAAGACCTTTACACACAGTTGTGCTTCATTGACCTTTATAATATAATATACGAACATTATTTTTTTATACAGGGCTTATATAATCATTCAGTTTTTTTTTTTTTAAACATTCTCAATACTTTAGCAGAAGTGTGAGCATTTCTGAGATGTCCATTTTCAGTGCAGTCCCTGTACCTGAAGCACTGGGATCATCTCCACAGAGAATCATCTTCTTTCGGCTGCTCCCGTTTAGGGGTCGCCACAGCGGGACAATCGTCTCCATTTCTTCCTGTCCTCTGCATCTTCCTCTTTCAAACCGACCACCTGCATGTCCTCTCTCACCACATCCATAAACCTCCTCTTTTGCCTTCCTCTTTTCTCTTCATCCTCAACATCGTTCTCCCGAAATAGTCCTCGTCTCTCCTCTGGACATGTCCAAACCAGCGCAACCTTGCTTCTCTAACTTTGTCTCCAAATCATCTAACCTGAGCTGTCCCTCTAATATACTCATTTCTAATCCTGTCCAGTATGTGGGATCACATGTTGCATGTCGGTAAAGATGTTTGCCAGGATCTTTGTGTCCCCACAGCAGATCATCCCTTTCCATTTCTTCCTGTATTCTGCATCTTCCTCTTTCACACCATCTCACTGCGTATCCTCTCTCTCCACATCCATAAACTTCCTCTTTGTCCTTCCTTTTCTCCTCTTGCCAGGCAGCTCCATCTTCAACATCCTCTTCCTGATATAATCCTCGTCTCTCCTCTGGACATGTCCAAACCAACGCAACCTTGCTTCTCTAACTTTGTCTCCAAGACGTCTAACCTGAGCTGTCCCTCTAATATACTCATTTCTAATCCTGTCCATCCTCGTCACACCCAACGAACATCTCAGCATCTTTGACACCTCCAGCTCCGCCTCCTGTCTTTTCCTCAGCACCACCATCTCCCACCCGAATAGCATAGCTGATCTCATTACCGTCCTATAAACCTTTCATTTCAAAAAGCTGTTTGCATGGTGTGAAACCGAATCCATTTTATTATCAGTGAGACTGCTGTGTCCCCTTTGCGCTTCTTCTCATGGTTAAAATAGCATATGAAACTATAATGATGCTGTTTTACGGCAAGAGTGGCTTCCACCTCGATAAGACGCTGAGGGTGCGCGTGACCCTGAAGTTGACTCGAAGCACATCTCTCTTTTTCTCTAGCTCATACGATTCAACAGTGCCGTGAGAAGTAGGTTCACATTTCTGCTCCAGAATTCTGACGCTTCAAATTTACAATCTATTGCGAACCTGTCTGGGCTCGCTCTCTGCTGAAATCGTCCACAGAAGAGGAGCTGCTAGGCCCTTGACACTCTTCGCTAGCTTTAGTGAATTGGCCAAGGGTCACTTTGTAAATGGACAGGTCACTCCAAGCCAAGTGCTGTGAATGCGTCCACACTGAGGAACAAATTTGCTGAAAAGTTAACACTGGACTAGACTGCCCGCTTCGCTGAAGGAGTGGACGGAAGGGTTGGTTTTTAAAAAAGGGGAGGCCAGGGACTGGAGAATGGCACAGGGTGAACGGTTTGAAAGTAGCTCCAGATCTTAGATGTTTTAGATCAATTAGAAACACTTTTTAGGCTCCAGGAAGACGACAGGTCTTAGAAAATGAGGGCCGTGTGGAAGACAAAAATGAAACCAGTCTTTCTGAAAGTGATCAATGTGCATTCTCCAGAAGCTTCTCCAGACTCTGGTAACACAATGTCTCAGGCATCAGGCAGTGTCTTCACAACTATTTCACGTCTGTGAAGGACATTCAGACGTCCGGTTCCATCACTGTGAACAGTTCAAACTCTACTTTTCTCCAGAATGGAGCGTCTGACCCACTCAGACTGTTTACATCTTAACCAGTTTAATTTGTAAAAAAAAATGGGTGGAATCTGGTCTTCTGGTAATTAATAATTTATCATTCTCCCATTGCTAATTTGTCCAGGTCTCGGTGGTCGACGGGTCAGCATGGACACTCTGGTATCAGACCGGTCAGGTACGCCCGAACCTGGTACACCATTTGGACAGTACTGACCACTGCAGACCGGGAACACACCACAAGACCTGCTGGAGACCTGCTCCTTAAACTTACACAGTTTTGTTCTCTTAACATAATACTTTCTCCTTAAAGTAAAATGAAAGTGACTATTTGTCATTGTGATCACTTTTTAAAATTGTACATGTGTGCAGGATGTGAACAACCTGTGACCCTGCATGCAGTTTGCCATCTGCTGGCTGAATGTGGCATAACAGTTGTAATTTAATCAGTCAAACACGAGCAGTTTGGTTTCGCGTAGTGAACTGGTTTTATTGGACAGAGCATGTTAATTCAGTTCCAGATGATGTTCATTTCTTCAGTTTCAAAAAATCGTTTCCATCCAATCACTCATCGTTGGTCGTAAACAAGACATACACACGATAAAAATACAATTCTTAAAACATTTTCAAAACATTAAAAGTAGAAACTTCATTTGAAAAACATCACCGAATCCCCAGTCAGTAATTATTAAGGTGAGTTTCAGGAACAAGGCACAAAGATTGGAATATTTCTGTTAATGTTTCCAGCTTGATTTAGTGCAGTAGGATTGAGCTGATCCATCCGATCTAAACGTTGAGGTCGAGCCTCAGAACCCCTGATGGATTAAAGTGCCAGGCGCACATTATAAACCTCTACTAGTGTTGGTGTTAAGCTAAGCGCTAACAGAAGAACAAGGCAACTTTGCCAAAGTCAGGACCCATAATACCCTTATCCAAACTTTCTGGAAAAGATCTGGGTAGTTGAGTAGTGTCAGACGGTCTTATGTCTCTCTCTTATGCCGGGAGCAGATTAAGTAATGTTTTGTCTTTCACGATGGTCAGATTAATGCTAAAAGCTCATATTGTGTGTTGAATCTGACCAATCGCTGTTGACGACCTTGCGAATACGTCTTCGAAGAGGGTCAAGAAGCTGTCATGTCATGCTTCTGAAAGAAAGAAGCATTGTGGAGTCGTCCTTGCCGTCTATAAGAGGACATCTTTCAGGAAGAAACTGAGTTCACTTGACAAGAACTTCACAGAACTGTAGCTTTAGGTTCTCTGTATGAAGAGAAAGTAAAGAACACAGCAAAGCACACAGTGGACAGGCATATCCCATGCCTGTGAAGCAGTGATGGGGACGGTGTCTTGCTCAGGGGTACCTCAGGGTAACATACTGGTCCAGGACTCAAACCCAAAACCTTCTGATCATGGGGCCTCGTCCCTAAACGCTAGGCCACCGGTGCCTTGGAAGAACCTTCTTCCATTGATGCGGTTTCTCAACATTTTTCTTTGCTCATGACCCTTCCTTGAGGGGACGACCCAGATGCAGAGGTGTTGTCCCCAAAGCTCTATGAACCTGCCCTGGGTGGGGCTGTCCAGTGTCCCTCTTTCTCTTCGGCATAGAGCTCTCTCATCCCTTTTCATCATGACGGCAGGAAGGTATGGTAGGAGATCAAACCAGGCAGAAAAGAATGATCAGGAATGACATGCCAGATTTTTGGCTGGAGTGTCCCAGACGCAACACCGTTACTCGTTTGAGGTACTTCCAATGTTCATATTCAAGGCCGACATTGGACGTTTGCCGAAATCTGAACCCGGCATTACGTAGAACATAAGATGACCTGCTTGGCAAGAAAAAATGGAAAGAAAGTGAAGATCCTCGGTGAAAGAAAAGAACAAATGATCACTTTACTGGAAGTTAGTGCTCATAAGGCGACATAAGCCTACTGGATGTTAACCTTAGTTTATAAAGGCTTATTCCAGCGTCCACTGTCGTTACACTTTCTGGGGGATGAAGGCAGACTTTCTGAAGGGCCCCTTTGAAGGTAGAAGTTTATGGTAGGACAACAAAACACTTCAAAAGGTGTAACGAAAGTTGTCATATGTCCTTGAAGGTTTAGAAACTTCAAACCTCCAGTAAAGTGTGATAGAAGTGTGAAAGCTCATGTTTGCCCTTGAGTCATGTGACCATTCAGTGGCTGTGGTCATTGGTCCTACAAAGCTTATTCCTGTGACCAGTGATGTTATTGCGTCCAAGTCAGTGTATCTTCGGATACCAACTGCATCCATGTGCGTGTTTCGGTGATTTTATGGTTCAATGTCAGTGAAGTGCGTGAGCAGTAGACTAGCGTGAGCAGTAGACTAGCGGGGACATTCGGGCCTAATCTGGTCCAAAACGAGTAAAAAAAGAATGGTAGTAGACAGTAGTCAGTTTTATCAGCTACAGATGCTTGCTGTCAGTCGCTGTGGAGGTCACTGGAAAGGGCCTGTAGTCCGGCCTCCACGCTGTCCCTGTGTCTGAAGCCTGGCAGCTCAGCTGCTAACAACACCTCCAACACGGACGGCTGTGAAAAGCAGAATAAAAGTGTTACACTTCTCCAATTCTGATTTTCTTTCATGCGAAAATTTCCTTATTTCCTCATTTTCCTAAATGCCTTGAGTCCCTCATTTCTTTTTTTTTTCTCTTGGGAATCAGTTTGTTGGTGGAAAATAAAGTCTTATATTTGACATACTGAGTGGATGAAATGAAAGAAATGGAATTGTTTTAGCGCTACAGGCTGCAAAGTGTATAAAGATACAAGGTTCTAGATGAAGAGGTTCCACCCACTCAGTGTTCACATTCAGCCTAGAGACAGATCCCTAAGCTCAGCCTAGAGACCGTATTCTGCTCACCTTCAGCCCAATAAAGACCAGAGAGACGCCCTGCAGTTTAAAGCTCTTCAGCAGATCCTTCAGTTCATTCACGACAGTGTAATCAATACAGCTGAGATGATGACAGTCCAGCAGCACACAGCGAGGAGGAGAAACTGAGAGAGAGAGAGAGAGGACAGAGAAAGAGAAGAAGGGGAGAGAGGGGAAGAGAGAGACAGAAATACTTTGTTACATAAGACACTTTATCAAATATACAGCAATGTGTGTGTGTGTGTGTGTGTGTGTGTGTGTGTGTGTGTGTGTGAGACTTACCATGCAGTGCGTTTGAGCGCAGGACGTCACAGAGATGCTCCACAGCGGGGAAGTACAGTCCACTCGCCAGCTCCACCATGGTAACGCCGGGATCCGACATCTGTAGGTTCACGTTAGTGAAAGTGAACGTGACTACTAGTCATTGTAAACGCCCCGTACACACTGAACCACAACATACATCCTCTGTATTTAACACACACACACACACACACACACACTGTCCAGCCGGGGCCAGACATATCCAGGGCCACCTACTGGTCTGGGATTCGAACCCACAATCTTCCGACCCTGGGGCCTCGTCCCTAAACACTAGACCACCGCTGCCCCACTGAGATCTTACACCTCACTCCCAGTGTGTGACAGTGGGCCAACCCTCTGAAAGACCAGGGGACTTTTAATTTGAAAGGATGGAAACGTGACCAGGCCAGGTCCCGCTGATGGAAATCCTCTGGAGGGAACCTGACTCCAGTTTAGTTTAAAATTCACCAATTTTTCAGCAATTTATTTTTATTTTACACTGGTTTACTGTTTTGTGTCAAAATAAAAGTCCATAAGTACAGGTGTATCACTGTTTAAAAAATGGTGATTTCAGTGTAATATTAAAATAATTTGAGTATTCATTATTAATAGTTATTATTAATATTTTAAATAAGAATTATTCATGAGTCAATAGGGTTACCTTCAGTTCAGGCCTGGCAACCGGATAAAGAAGCATCAGCCCCGAAACAACTACACCTCCCATAATTCCATACTGCACCTCCCAGAAACTCAGCAGGAAGGTGACCAGGAAGGGCAGCAGGTCTGGCTCTGAGAGAGAGAGAGAGAGAGACACACACACACACACACACACACAAGGTGACTCAGTTTTTGGTAAACACTAATGTAACCATAGCAACTAATGACTTGTATTTTGGAAAAAAAACAAAAAAAACATTGTAAGCAGTGCTGGTGAAAATACGAGTCCTGTTTAAATGTAAACTTGTAAATGATATTTTATATTAATATGATATTTATATATTATATTAATTACAATACTTTTTAATCAACATTTCACTGTTTACGATGGATGTGTTTTTCAAAATAGAAGTCCTTTTTAATGGTAAATTACAAATTACATAATGAGTCATTTTAATTTTTTTAAAGTCCTTCTTAAATTATAATTTACACTTACCAATGGATATCTTTTCAAAATGCAAGTCATTTGTAGTGATAAATTTCAAATGATGAGCTTGTTTATATTTCAAAATATATTTGTGTCATATTAAATGATACTGCTTGCAATGAATGTGTTTTTTCAAAATACAGAAAAGTTCTGTTCAAAGTTAATTCACAACTTACCTTTAAATAATTCTGTTTTACTGCAAACCATCCAAGTGTTTTTCAAAGTCCTTTATAATTTTAATTTATATTTACAGTGGATTCAACACCCACACACCGCAAAAACGAAAGAACTAATTAAACAGGAATAAAATCAAAGAGGGGACGAGGGCTTTTCCACTCACTTCTGACCCTCCAGATTTGGGGCAAAACCCTGAAGTCGATCATTGGAGCGACGGCACAGATGATGACGGCAGCCAGAGACGCCTTGGGGATGAAGGCGAAGAGGGGCATGAGGAAGGCCAGAGACAACAAAACCACCACACCTGAGAGTGAGAGAGACAGAGAGAGAGAGACAGAGAGAGAGAGACAGAGAGAGAAATGGAAAGAAAAGAGTTGCTGTAAGTCTTTTTCTACTGTTGTATTTTTTTAAATTATATTTAATTATTCCGTTGAAATAATCAATTAAAGTGTACGTCCTTTGGATTTAGTTGTCCCTCTGGTCCCAGGTCACTGTGTCCCTAGCAGTCTGAACATTATCCACAAGGGGGAGCTATTTGTTCAATATAGCAAATTGTTCATTCAACATGGAGATTTATCTGACATTTTATCTTAATATATAGAATTACAGTAAGGAGGAAACCCACACCAGCAGGAGTTCAACAAAGCGCTCGTGCTGTTAACAATAAAAGGACACGTATGACCCTCCAACCTGAGCCGTCCCTCCTAAACCTGTCCATGCTCGTCCCTCCTCACGCACATAACAGCATCTTTAACGCTCCTCCGCCTTTATTTTCATCACCGTCTCCAACCAGTGTAGCATAGCTGGTCTCACTACCGTCCCGTAGACCTTGCCTTTCACTATTGCTGGTACCCGTCTGTCACAGATCTGCTTCTTCACTGTGGAAGCAACCCCCTTACTGTCAGGTAGCGATCACGGCGTCGACATTAGCCTGTTATAACTGCTGACCTTCATAACTTTGACAAAAACCCTGTCACTGTTTCTGGGGGAAACGGGCAAACGCAGCCTTTATAACAAACGAACACTTTATAAATATTAAAGTAGCCTGTCCTAAAGGGCTTCTGCGGCCTTATGAACCCTTCAGTGTTACCGACGCAATTTCATCATAACGAATAAATAATCAAATAAAGTTAGAGGACCACACTTTAGAAGGGACGGCTGTCCTTCAGGAAGAAAAGGACTTTTAACATTAAAGAGAGCGAGAGTGTGTGTGTGTGTGTGTGTGTGTGTGTGTGTGTGTGTGTGTGTACCTGTGAATATTCCACCTGCAGGAGTACACACTCCAGTCTGCGAGTTTACAGCCGTTCTAAAAGGAACCAGAACAAACAGGAGATCATGTGCTCACACTGCTGACTTGGCCAAGTGTACACATTTATTAACACACACACACACACACACACACACACACACACACACACACACACACCCTGGTTTACAGTCTGTCCCTGAAGCACGGCTGCCGCCCTCGAATATAAAAGTGACTCTGAGTCAGAAATGCTTTTCCCAACGACGTGGATCACCTGCGTCACGCGCGGTAAATGACCATAGAAGGCCTGCTTTTCATCCAATTCAAATCACACAGAATTAAATCCGATTCATTTCCGCTTCCCAAATATAGTCAACCAACCAAGAGAACCGGAGTCTAAAACGAGTCACTAAAAATCGAACTACTCTTGTCTGTAGAATCCCCCGAAAACCTCTCTCCCTTTGTCCCCGCCTGATCTGTCCACTGTCCACCACCGCTGTCCCCTGCGTTGTTTTATACTCAACAGCGTGGAAGAGAGGTGAAGATAGAGAGAGAGTCTGGAATGGGTGGAGAAGAATGGCACGAGTGATCTGTTGAGGGCTTACAGGACAGTAGCGGGACCAGCTGTGCTGTACGGGCTGGAAAAGATAGGCTGCGGAGGTGTTAGTTGCTTTAAATGAAATAAAACAAATAGAAAAAAAAAAAAAACAGTCCTCCTTCAAGTCCCGCCCTGTTTTTCCTCACTCGTTCACTGTAATTTCACCCGAAGTCTTTCGTTCTACATGCAGTTTTTGGGTCGAGAGGGAAGTGACGAGAGACACGAACCTGCCGAAGCTTCCAGTGATGGGATAGGCGGAGACAAAAGAGCCCAGGATGTTGGTGAGTCCTGAAGAAGAGACGCACAGCGGGTCAGTCAGGACACACCGAGCCAAACGAACACGGTGGAAAATATAGTTTTGTAAAAACGCTGCGTACAATACGCACCGATGGCGAGAAACTCCTGGTTGGCATCAATGCGGTAATTATTCTGGCTGCCTGAAAACAGAGAGAACGACCGATTCGAAATGAAGAGCGCAGAGTTTTCAGGTTCAGGTTCTTTACTTTGGTATTTTACTGATTCATTTCCTTTCCTACATTTCACCACAAAAATCTTTCCTGTACTTTTTACTTTACACTCTCAGTACATTCCTGTACTTTTTACTTTACACTCTCAGTACATTCCTGTACTTTTTCCTTTAACACTAACCTGTACACACTTTAACACACCTGTACACTGAATCAGTCCTTCTACTTTTACCAGAGTCTTTACCTCAAGTCTCTGTACTTTTATTGGAGGAATGAAACAGATGACAAACGGATTTAAATGCTGACAACAAACACGTTGGCTGTTGTCTTTACAGTTTAGAGTGAACGAGAAATATGTTTTACTGTCAAGTTTGCAGTAAAGAATGAGTCTCGTACCGAATGCTTTAGCAATAGCGATGCTTTCCAGAACTCCCATTAACGGAATGATGGCAAGACCACCTCCCAAATCCTGAGGAGACAGAGGGCTGATTAGTGAAGTCACACGGTACAACAGACTGTAACCTTATTGGTTGTGTGACCAAATATTATCACCAAAACAGCCAAATTATTAGAAACACCAAGCATGTCTCACTGACCACTTTAAAGGGCTCGAGGAGCCAACAGGACACCCTTGTGTCCACAGCCTCACTAAGGTGGAGGCTGCTGGGAGAAGCTGCTGATAAAATGGACGGCCGGTGCGGGACGCTCACAAACTGACCAGTATGATGTCTTGGAAGGACACGCGAGTGCCGTTGGCAGTCGTCTCCGAGAACGCCGGAGGGGAGAAGTCAGGCAGGCCGGTGGCGGTTTTCCCCGTCAGGGTAAAGACGTGGGAGCCCATGACCTCGCTGGAGTAGGCGACACAGGTCGCTGCTATGACGACCAGAGCGTTTCGAACTGCGGACGCAGATCGGACATGAAAGAGATTAAAAGAAATAGAAACAGAAGCAGGTGTTCTAAATTTACTCCTAAAATTTTTAGATTAGAGGCTCTGGTTGGACAATTTGGAGACAAAGCCAGAGAAGCTTAACGAAGAGCTGCAGGAGGTTCCAGGCACACGTTCAAGAGACTTTTGTGAGCACTGACTTCTAGCGTCTGCCTCATCTCATTATTGCTGAACAGAAGAGGCTAAATGTCGACGCAGGACGTCCCGGCTGCTGGCGGGGAACGCTGAACTGGTTGAACATGTTTCGTGGCCGAGGTTTGAACTCACTGGTGGCGACGCTCCACACGAGTCCCCTGGCGGTTCGAACCAGGCAGGACGGGTTTTCTTCCAGGGAACCCAGAGTGCTTTTCAGCATAGTCATCGTGATCAGCGAAAAGAGGCAGGACACGCCCAGAATCACGTCTCCAGGCCTGAGGGAGGACAGGAGGGAGGGAAGTACAGGTACAGGAACCACACAGACGAAGGGAGGCTTTACGGAGGAGAGAGAGCTGAGCTCACCTGGCCTCAGGTAGCCTGAGAAAGGTGTAGTAGAGCTGCAGAACAAACTGCTGCGGGATGCCCTTCAGACCCAAGATATTCTACACACACACACACACACACACACACACACACACACACACACACACACACACACATCGTCACTCTCGTGTGTTTTCATAAAGGTCGCTTTCATCAACTTGAAAAAAAAGTGAAAGTGTAACGATGGTGTATGTTTGTTCAAATTTAACAAAATAAAAGTCTTCCGTAGAGGTAACGAAGCCAGTCTAAGTTTAAGAAAAAAAAAATCTGCACTTAAATGGAATATTTTTTCCTTTTTGTTTCTTTCGATTCATTTATTTGGCATTTTATTAAACTGTGCAGGAATGATTCTGTGTATTTTTAACATTTGACCAGGGGTGCATGACATTTAACACGACTCAAGCTCAGAATTATTTCTTTTATTTTTACTGAACACAGTGGCTCACCTTGACCTGCCCGAACCCGATGGTAACGGCCGCCGCGCAGGTGAAGCCCTTTATGACGGGATAAGAAATAAAGTCCAGCAGGAAACCTGTGAAACGGTAAAAAAAAAAATTAATAATAATAATAATAATAATAATAATAATAATAAATCCTAAAATCCTAATAATAGAACATAAAAAATCTATATTAATAAAATCTTAACAAAATATTATTAATATAAAAATATAACATTATAAGAACACCTTATAATATCTATATCATATACAGAAAAATGTGATAAATAAATGTAATGAATATATAATTCCATTTTTTAATGCTAAAGTAATTACACTTAAAAGATGAACAAAAATCTAAATTCGACTCCACTTCGAACTTTAGTTAAAATTCCCCTAAAAGGACTCGAAGGAGACGGTCCCGAAAGGAGGAGGAGGAATATATTTAGAACTGCTCAGCGCCCACCCGTCCCACTGCCCCCCCCCCCCACCGGGAACATCATGTGAGAGGGGGACTGACAGCCTGTGGGTGCGTTTTTATTGGACCGCTTTGGGGGAAGAAGGGAACCGATTCCAAAAAGCAAAGTGTACGAGAGGGTGTTAAAACTTATGACACATACATTTAAAAAAAGTCCCCATTGGGACTAGTGGTGGTCTAGTGGTTAGGGAGTTGCCCCGCATCGGAAGATTGTGGGTTCGATTCCCTCACAAGTAGGTTGCCCTGAGGTACCCTTGAGCAAGGTACCGTCCCCGTGAATGCTGCCCGGGCACTTTCAATAGCTGCCCCCTGCTGCACGGTGTTTGTGTGCATGGGTTAAATGCAGAGGTCCAATTTCGTTGTGGTTCACTGTGCGCAGTGCTGTGACCTCGCAATGACACGGGTCACTTTCACTTTCACTTTTTCTGTGTGTGTGTGTGTGTTTAATATAAAATAATTTTCACATTGTTTTTAAAATGGTCATCCAGATGATTCTAGTATGTAAATATAACAAAAAATACTGTGCATAAACTAATTAATCAATGAAGTCATTTATCGATTTCTTAATTAATTGCAATTACAAGGCGAACCCTCAACGGGAGCAGCCAAAGGCAAAGAAGAAGACAAGGATGTTCTATCTGTTCTTGAAAGGAGAGTCTCGGACACTGTCCTACACTTCCGGTGCGCGGTAGCCTTCTTTCAAAGGATGAACTTTTTCACATCACTGTGTGTGTGTGTGTGTGTGTGTGTAAGAGAGAGCGAGAGAGAGAGAGAGAGAGAGAGAGAGTGTGTGTGTGTGTGTGTGTGTGTGTGTGTGTGTAAGAGAGAGAGAGAGAGTGTGTGTGTGTGTGTGTGTGTGAGTGTAAGAGAGAGAGAGTGTGTAAGAGAGAGAGAGAGAGAGAGAGAGAGAGAGACAGACAGAGAGAGAGGAAGAGTGTGTGTGTGTGTGTGTGTGTGTGTGTGTGTGTGTGTGCTGCTTTCTGCTTGGTTTTTTATGAGGTGCTGTTTATTTTTCCGCTGACTTACAGCTTACATTTATAATGTTGATCAGCAATCATGTGTTATGTGAGCGTGGGATCATGTGCGTGTGTGTGTGTGTGCGTGTGTGTGTGTGTGTGTGTGTGTGTGCGTGTGCGTCTGGTTTCACAACGACTGCGACACACAGGAAACAATCAAAGCCAGTACTGCTTAAAACGAAAACCTCACTTCTCCTTCAGTTCATTCGGTTCTCCTTTCCCCCCAAAAGATCTGCAGCCGTGATCGACGCCCTGCTTCGGTCTTTATGGAACTGTCTGAACAGAACTGTTCCCAGTGTGTGTGAACGGAACCGAACGTCTGAATGTCCCCCGAAGACATGAGACGGTGGGGAAGACGCTGCCTGATGGCGGAGACGTTGTTTTATCAGCGTATGAAAAGTTTTAGGGGAAAAAATTTAATAATTTAAAAATTGCAAAAAAAAAAAAAAAGTTGTTTTTTCTAACCAAAGGTGTTTTTTTAGAAAAAGTAAAAAAAAAAAAAAAAAGTATTTTTTAAAAGAACTACTAGTAAAAAGTGAAAGTGACTATTCTTGTCATTGTGAAACACGGCGCAGTGAACCACAACCAAATTACACCTCCGCACACACACCGTGCAGCAGGGGCAGCTACTGAAAGCTCCCGGGGAGCAGTGATGGGGACGGAACCTTGCCCAAGGTTACCTCAGGGCAACCAACGAGCTTCTGATCCTGGGACCAACTCCTCTAGGACGCCGCTGCCCCAAACTAAAAGCAGTTTTTACGAAAGGTATTTTTTACCGAAACGACAAAAAGTACTTTTTAAAACAAACAGAATAAAAACGTTCATATATATATATATTTTTTTTTTTTTACCAGAAGCAGTATTTTAACAAAAGTAATAAAATATCAAACATTTTTTTTTAAATACTTCAAGTAGAAATGTTTAAAAATATTGACTTTTTAAGAAAAAAATAAAAACAAAAAAACCCAAAAAGTAGAGTTTTTACCAAAAGTAAAAATTTCCTGAAGCTTTTGTTTTACACTAATCGGTGAAAGAGACCCGCAGGACTTTGTCCTTCCCTCTATTTTACCGGCATCACCGTCCCAGAAGCTCCGTCACCAGAGCGTCTGGTTCCATTCCCCACCACTGGAACATGAACCCACTCTGGACAGGGGACAGAAGACTCACCCAGCCTGAGGACAGCCATGGCGGTCTGGACGATGCCGCACAGCAGCGCCAGCAGGACGGCGTAGACGGGGTCTCCTCCGACGTAGAAGGAACACAGCAGAGACATGATGGCCGTGGGTCCCACGGTGATGTCCTTAGACGTGCCGAAGACGCAGTACACAAAGCCGCCCATGAAGGCTGAGTAGAGGCCGTACTGCGGAGACACATCGTCCAGCGTGACTTCACTAGCAATCAAATCCTCACAGCAATGTTCCGACACCTGGCGACGGCCGTTACTGCCTCGGACGTACCCTGCCTGTGATTTAAGGGCAGGCGTCTTCAAACTTTTGGACAAAATGACGACACTGACAGGGAATTCCCGAAAGGCTTCACATGCTGTTACCATGGTAACTGCTGCACCGTAATAAGCTATGGCGATAAAATTGGGCCCCGAATTATAAATCGAGGTCCAGAGGCGCCAATGTTTCCCAGAGCTGCAGGGCAGAAAGTGAAAGTAAGAAATAAGTGAAAGTGAAAGTGACTCCTGAATGTGAATTACAGCCAGACACATCCTCTGTATTTAACACACACACACTCAGGGCCTCGTCCCAAACGCTAGGAGACCTCCGCTCCAAAACCACGCTCCCTGTACGGCTAAAGATCAGCTACGTTCACCTGGTCGTCCCAGATTCCAACCCTGGGATCCCTCGGGCCTTCGTACTGATGTTGTGGATCCACTTCTTAGACTCGGGTTAAAGCTGTTTTCTCTAAAACTGAGCCTAAGAGGGTTTAGTCGCGGAATAAAAAGGGATGTTGCCGTGACAAACAGACGGCGCCCTCTGTTGGTCAAAATGAGCACAATGCCAGACAACCTGTCCATCTGCTCTGACATGTTTATTTATTTACTCACAGTTAAAAACGGGGACACATGCGAGGACATCTCCAACCAGGGACATCTGATCACCCCGTGCTTTGCTAAAACCTTCATTATATTATTCTAACACTTGCTTTTTTGGCTTCTACACACAGTTCTATGCAAAAGAACTGATCGCCCTCATTACTTGATATTTTAGATTCACCTTGCTGTGAGAATGAGAGACAACAACACTGTCCTTCAGGAAGATCTGGAGAACTGCTCAAGTACAGAGACTGGACTGAACATGAGAGACAACAACACTGTCCTTCAGGAAGATCTGGAGAACTGCTCAGGTACAGAGACTGGACTGAACATGAGAGACAACAACACTGTCCTTCAGGAAGATCCGGAGAACTGTTCCTCAACAGGACATTAAACATGCAAGAAAGTCTGCAAGAGAAAGATGAAAAAATGAAGGGGTCAAGGCTTTTGCACTGAAGATGATCCCTGTGGAGACAGAACAGTGGAGGTGAATGGAACCAGACGTCTGAATGTCCATGAATCGGTGGTGAAGACGATGCCTGAAATCTGTTTTTCAAGTTTTACAGGTCGGGTTTCTTTAAGCGCCACTATAAAGAGATACGAGCCACAGCGAGGGAGACCTGACTGACTGACTGACTGACTGACTGACAGGAAAGAAAAGACGAGCTCAAGCCGCCGTCTTCACAAGACGAGATCCAAGTTAAAAGGTGAGACAGGAAACCACAAGTGAGTCTGTTGCATTAAACCTGCCTGAAGGCGACGGTGACGAACTGAAGAAGCAAACTGACACCAATTGCTTACATTTTTTGCCTAAACAGACCAAAGAGCAGTCAGGAGCGGAAACACTTCAGTGTTTGAGAATTGTGTATGCTGTGATAGAAATCTTACAAACTAAAAGTCAAATCTGGTCAATAAATTAGATGATCAGATGTAAAGACGGCTTTTATTTTGAAAAAAAATGACAGATTGTCTTTTTGTTAAAATTAGCAAAAAAAAAAGAAAAACAAATCAGCAAAATGATCCACATCGTGTCTTAAAACGGGCAAACAGAACACGTCCCTTTCCGTAGGTAAGGCAACTTAAACCACATCGAAATATCAAGAATTAGGATTATTATAATTATTAGTAGTAACAGCAGTATGATTATTATTATTACAAGTTTTATTAACAGCATTATTGTGATTATTCTATTACTATTACCATCATTATCAATATTATCGCAAGTAATTATTGCCAGGACTTTTATTATTTCCCAGCTTTTGGTGAATCAACAGAAGATCTCTGCTGAGATCCAGTTACAAAATCGGACCTTTCAACTGAGCAGGGGGCAACTGAAACTTTTGGGACCCTGCTTTCAGAGACGAGCCTCGTGCAGGGGACAGTTTTCTGTCCTGAAGACCTTCTCAGTCTGGGATGGACAGACATTTCTTTGCCAGACTGAAGATCCCTCGTCCTTCTCCGCTAATCGTTTAAGGCCGTTTATTTTTTAGAATTGATTAATGAAGCCACCCGACCTTACCTGCACAGGTAGTTCAGCCACCTCGGCGTAGGCCAGACCCTGAGGGACCACGGTCAAGCCCACGGTCAGTCCGGCCAGCAGGTCCATCTTCAGCCAGTCCAGGTTGTATTTGGGCAGCCAGGTGAGGATGGGGAAGCAGGAGCGGAGGGCGGACGCCAGCCTGCCTTTTAGAGGACGCCGACCCGCCGCCGACTCAGCAGACAAGGGTTCCAGCATCTTGGGGGGAGGGTGAGGCTGCTCCTCCACCAGCAGAGGATTGCAGGTCTTCTGGACACCAGCTTTGCCCTTCAGCCTGGATGTTCTGGGATTTTTATACTTGGATCTGGTTATGGAGGTGGCACTTATTTAAAAATAGCAGAATCCTGTGGGAGGCATCTTTGTTC
The DNA here is from genome assembly GCA_017165825.1 of Hepsetus odoe. Taxonomy (NCBI): domain Eukaryota; kingdom Metazoa; phylum Chordata; class Actinopteri; order Characiformes; family Hepsetidae; genus Hepsetus; species Hepsetus odoe. The sequence goes on from CM029391.1 coordinate 322,608, forward strand.
GAATTTGTGCTGGGACGTCCCAGATAAGAGGGGCTCACATGCTCCACATGTTCTCTCCACCTCTTGCTGGGGAACCCAAGGCCCATCCTCGTCCCCATGGCAACTGGAGGGAAAGAAAATAGCAAAGGAATGCAGCCGAACAGCCTTTGAAGTATGAATAAGCTTTTTGATTGGGCAGAGGTCCCGAAAGAGCAGAGATCCACTCCGGGATTTTGCTCCAACTGCATTGACGCTCCGTGTCGGTGCGACTAGCAGAGCGAAGAAAGCAGGCGGTCGGAGCAAAATCCTGGATCGGATTCGCCACTTTCTGGATCTGCGTATCAGTAAACAAGTCATATGACTTTTTAAAAGCACCGGAAAGGGTTTCCATAGAGATAAACAGCACTACGTATAATAAAGGTCCTTTAACAACAATAATGATACAAATAATAAAAAATAATAATGATAAACAATAAAAACAACAAAAGCCTCGTTCTGTATACAGTCATCCGGTCTGTATACACAACTGCGTTTAAGAACTACTGCAAATAAAGCGCCAGTAAAGCGTCTCAAACCTTCATCTGATCTCCTGCTTCACGCTTCATTCCCAAAAGGAAAAAATAAATAGTTAACAATAAAAAAGCAACCGCAGAATCACGTCCTCGCGACCTCAAGCGGTTTTAACAGCCCATCTGTGAGGAGAATCCCGGCCACGCCATTGGCCGAGCGCCTGGCTATGCAAATCAGCCTGCGTATCGCGGATTGGTCGCTCGCTCCCATCACGTGCTCCCGGATGCGTTCCAAATCGCTTCCTTCTTTCCTACGTAGTGCGCCACGTAGGACAACATTTGCATAGAAAGCGCGATTAAATGTGAACAGATAAGCTTCTTCAAACGTGTGTGCCTTTTTAAAAAGGTAGTTTTAAAATGTGAAAGGGATTTATGGCTAAAGAGGTCGCATCATGACGACCTAGTGCACTAGGTAGGGAGGAGATTTGGGAGTGAGCTCATTTCAGTTTCGTTCCGTTTAGCTGGTGCTTTTGTTTATGGAGGGTGTAAAAGGAGGAAAAGTGGCCCTAAAAAGAGAGAATAAGGGCAAGATCAGAGGGTTATAAAGCAGAAACGTTTGCAAAACTAAGGATCTGGACTAAAAATGCCAGGTTTAGGCAGGGTTTTGTGGATTTTGATCTTGAACTTCCTTGTATGCTTCCATGGAGCTGAAGGCAAGAGGAGGAACGTGCTTCTCATCATTGGTAACTCACCCTACATCATGTTAGGGGATTAAATAATGCACAGGACACTTTTTTTTATCACTTTCCAGATCCTCATAATTCACTGTCAACCAGGGTTGGGTGTTAGTACTGATTGCTTTACAGTGGAGGTGAATGGAATCAGACAGCCAATCATATCCCCTCTTTATCACCAGTAAGTGTTTATGGGGTGATAAAGTGGTGGACCTGAGCTCAATCACCTTCCTTTGCCTCGCAATGCTCTGTGTGACTGTCCAAAGTGTCCTCCAGTCTCCAGCAGCATCAGGACCATCATGCCTGAGCTCCAGAGGTTGGGTTCTATTCACCACCACCTGAGGAAATGATCTGATCAGGTGGGACAGAGTAGAAGAGAAGCCACCGGGACAGTCAGGAGGGTATTCCAGTCCAGAAGTCATATTTGACAGAGTGGACAGGGGTGACCTAGTGGTTAGGGAATAGTCCTCATGATCAGACGGTTGTGGGTTCAAGTCCCAATCAGTGGGTTGCCCTGAGGTTTCCTTGAGCAAGGTACCATCCCCAGCACTACTGCCTGGGTGCTGCATATGGCTGCCCACTAATGGACAGAGTGAACTTTAACCCACACACAGAGACTTTGTATCATGTGGTGGTGGAGAGGCCAACTGGCTGCCCTAGATCTGTATGCAGGGCTCCTCCCCTGATAAAGGGCAGCTGAGAAGTGCTCCCCAGGAGCTGCTCTGGTCTGGGTTAAATGCAAAGAATTTTGCTGTCTACACCAACACAAAATAGTCACTTTCACTAAGGGGAACGTGTTTGTAGCTGATGATGCCGGTTTCGAGACGGAGGTCTACAACAACACAGTGGTGCAGACCCCCCACCTCAGAGCCCTGGCCCAGCACAGCGTCATCTTCCAGAACGCCTTCGCGTCTGTGAGCAGCTGCTCGCCCAGCCGCTCCACCATCCTCACTGGCTTACCTCAGGTAAAGGATGTCCACACACCTGGGGGTTCCTGCCCTCACACGGCACCAACACACACCTGTAAACCGTCCTCACGCCTGGCTTTCTCTCTTCGGCAGCACCAGAATGGCATGTACGGCCTTCATCAGGGGGTGCATCACTTCAACTCCTTTGACGGGGTTCGTAGTCTCCCTCAGCTGCTGAGCCAGGCCAACATCCGCACTGGTGAGGACCTGCTGAGACAAACATCTTCCAACTTTAACTTCCATCAAACGGCGACATACACTGCATAAAATCTGATAAATAGCACATCAACCTACTGTATATGATATATATAGTGCATATAACAGTATTATACAGTATATAAACTGATATACACCTCATACGAACTGATAAGTAGTACATAAAATGGATGTATGCTGTATAGTAACATGGTGGTCTAGTGATGGATACTTGCCTATGGACCAATGGCTCAAGAGGTCCCAGATTCGAATCCCACGTCTAGCACTACCACCACCTGAGCAAGACCCTTAACCCTGAACTGCTCCAGGGGGTCAGTCACTAGGGAAGTCGCTCTGGATAAGAGCGTCTGCTAAATGCCGTAAATGTAAATGATTCATATAGTGCATAAAACAGTTGTATAAGCATATAAACTGATATATATTGCACAAAATAGATGTATATGGTATATAAACTGATGTAAAAAAACAGAAAAGTGTTGCAGGAGTGATCCGGGAGGTGGGTTGTGCTGATGTCTTGTTGCGGCAGGAATCATCGGGAAGAAGCACGTAGGTCCAGGCCCGGTTTACCCTTTCGACTTCGCCTACACGGAGGAGAACAGCTCCGTCCTGCAGGTGGGCCGAAACATCACCCGGATCAAGCTCCTCGTCCGCAAGTTCCTGCGAGAGCAGAAGGAGCTGGAGAGCGTTGTGGAGGAGGCGCAGCCCTTCTTCTTGTACGTAGCCTTCCATGATCCTCACCGCTGCGGTCACTCGCAGCCCCAGTATGGAGCCTTCTGTGAGAAGTTTGGCAATGGGCAGAGCGGGATGGGGCGAATCCCAGACTGGGAGCCACAGTACTACACACCGGACCAGGTGAAGGTGCGATGGTCTTTTTAAGTCTAAAGTTTCCATCATGTTGTTTCCCTGCTCTCCGAATACCATCCACTGTTTCAGCATCCATGAGAAAAACAAAGTTCCTAGTGTGAAGAATTCAGTCCCTTCAAGTGTTTTCCCTTCTTGCCTTATACATTTCAGCTGTCCTTTATCAGGGGAGGAGCCCTGCATACAGTTTCTAAGGCATTCACACGGCCTCTCCATCCCCACATCCTACTAAGTCTAGGTGGACTTTAACCCACACGCACTGTCCAACAGAGGGGAGCCATATCGAACGCCCGGGCAGCAGTGATGGGGACGGTACCACAGGGCTGGTCTGGAACTCAAGCCCACAATTCCAATTATTCAGTTCCTAACAATTAGGAAACCACTGTCTCAAAATTGTACATGATGTTTATCTTTTAAATGACTTAATCCATAATAAAATATCTCCACGTATGGAGGTATGGAATGAAAGTTTAGATACGACACTTTCGTGTGATGGGGAAGCGTGGTAGCCTTCTGTGTGTACATGCTTCATGACATTTGTAACGTGACACCAATCTCAGGCGTCTGAACGTTCTCTCAGGTGCCGTATTTTGTCCCGGACACGCCGACCTCCAGAGCAGACATAGCGGCCCAGTACACCACCATCAGCAGGCTGGACCAAGGTGAGACTTCAGGAAGTATCTGGGCAAATTATCTGGGATGGGATTTGTTTGATGGTCTGAAATGAACTCCAGGGACATTTTTAGTTTAGGTTGCATGTACCGTAACCATGGTAACCGTTGCACTGTAATAAAGTATGGTGATAAAACTGCACACAGAACAGTGATAAAGCTGCTGTCTAGAGCAGGCAGCACCAAGTGAAAGCAAAAGTGACTATATGTCCATGTGAACTTTCTCATTCTACGCCGTTCTACTAACACTGCTCTCAAAAACAAAAGACACACCGTCTCCACACCAAACAATTCTGGAATCTCTGACCGAGGACCTAACATTTTCACCAATTTCACACTTCGCAAGAAAATTGTTCCGTCTTTTCCACTTTTTCTGAGAAAATTGGGTTTGTCGTGCAAGGAATCCCGTTAAATGAATGTATTTAATGTATAAAAGTTGAACCGTGTTCTGTAACTGAAGGCCTGAAGGCTCCGTTTTCTCTCCAGGTATTGGTCTTGTTCTGCAGGAGCTGAAGGACGCCGGCTTTGAGAACGAAACGCTGGTTATTTATAGCTCGGATAACGGGATCCCATTTCCCAATGGACGCACCAACCTGTATGGCTCCGGCGTGGCTGAACCCATGCTGGTGTCTTCGCCTGAACACAGGCAGCGCTGGGGTCAAACCAGCCAGGCCTATGTCAGTCTGCTGGGTGAGATTCACACACAAATATACCACAAAAGTCTTCACCCCCCATATTTCTTCCTGTTCTGTATGAAAATGAGACAGTAGCTTCAGTTATTCTGTACAAACACATGTAACTCCAGTCTAAACACAAAGAGAGTTTCATTCTAACCAGCTTTAAAGTCAATATGCACTACCATCACCGACCGTTATTCTTCAGCACAGCCTCAACTCTCTTAGACCAGCTGCTCTCAGGAACACTTCTCCAGGCTTCTTGAAGGACGTCCCAAAGTTTACTTTGAACGTTATCTGCTGAGATGATCTCACACTGCTTCTGAAAGTGCTCGGGTACAGAGACGGTCCTGAAAATGAGAATCAGAAACTTTGTCCTTCAGGAAGATCTGGAGAACTGTTCCTCAACAACGTTCCTCAAATTCTGCACAGAATGGATGGACGAATGAAGAAATACACGCTGCCTACCTCAAATTCACCACTTTATTTAATGCAAGTCACACAACGCTGGCTGTTTAGTCCAAGTTACACCTTTGGTCATATACCAAAATCTTTGGTGACCAAAAGTCTGCAAAGGATCTTTTTCCTTCTACTTCCTTCTCCTCGCTCCATCCATCCACATACTTTACGAAAATCAAGGTTCTTTACTGCTTTAAAATAGTCACCAGTCTTATCTACTCAATAGATTATTCTTCCGTGGTGTGAGATACCAGAAGGTGGCGCCAAAGCTCTTAGTTTGGGCAGAATTAGTTTTAAGGGGCTCAACACTTTTGCAGAGGACAGTATCTAACCTACGCAAGTCTTCGTTTGTAGAGAAGAGTGTCAGAAACCACAAGAGAGTCTTTCTCCAGGTGTGGTCAATCATCTGCCACACGTTAGTTTATCTGCTGTCCCGCTGTCTCCTAAACCGAACCTGTAACTCCGTTCCACCTTAACTGTGGTCAATGAAAAGTCATGCACGTTTGATTTGTTCTTGATCTTGATCTCCTTCTCTGTCCCAGACATCACTCCCACCATCCTCGACTGGTTTTCGGTGCCCTATCCCTCCTACAGTCTCACCAGAAGGTCCCCGGTGCAGCTCACTGGACGCTCCCTCCTCCCCGCCCTGTCCACGGAGCCGTCCTGGGACACAGCCTACTCCAGCCAGAACCTCCACGAGGCCACCATGTACTACCCCATGCGCTCTGTCCACCGCGGAAGCTTCCGGCTGCTCCACAACCTGCACTACCGCATGCCTTTCCCCATCGACCAGGACCTCTACGTGTCGCCCACTTTCCTGGACCTCCTGAACCGGACCCGGGCCGGGAAGCCCACTGGCTGGTTCAAGACCCTCAAGGGGTATTACTACAGGGAACGCTGGGAGCTGTTTGACACCCACTCAGACCCCGAGGAAACGAAGAACCTGGCGCAGGACCCGGTGTACGCCACCATTGTGTACGGCCTGCGGGAGCAACTGATCAAGTGGCAGTGGTTGACCGAGGACCCGTGGGTTTGCGAGCCGGACTCGGTCCTCGAGGCCAAACTGGAGCCGCAGTGCAGGCCACTGTACAACGACCTTTAGGGCTCGGCCATCTTGGCTGGCCTTTTTCCAAACCGTGGTAACCTCGGTATCTTTCTGGCTGATTTGATTTTGCTGAGACTTTTCGGAACTGTTCTGAATCCCCTACAGTTAGACTGTTTTGGTTACTGTGCCTAAGATGGATGGAAATGAGCCCTGCCCTGATTGGTTGCTCCACATTGTGCAATAACATTTCATGTGTGGATTACTTACCAACATTGGAAAGAACTCTGAACCATTTCACACCAAACCCACTCTGGATGACTTTGTTTTATGCAGAAAAAAATCAATAAATAAAATGATAAAATATGTAAATGTTAAATTCTTTCCTACTTGTTCCTATTCCTGCATTAAATATTCCTGTTTTTTCTCGACAAAACTAAATAAAACAACTTTTTTATGGAAAATGCTTCAATATTTGTTGTGCATGACTTGCATATGTTGCAGTTTTTGGACTACAAATTGCCTCAAGGTTGAGCAAGAGTCCAGCAGAGCTCCTGCAAGACATGACGAGATCCCCGACCTGGGATCGAACCCACTTCCTCCTCGCTGGGAGGCAACGGCCCGCTGCATTTACACACTGTTCAATCTGCTGCTTTGGGTTGGGACCGGAGTGCTGAAGCGGTTGTCATGGACACTAGATTACAATAGTCACCCAACTCTCAAATCACCGAAACATATTTAGACTGGTAGACGTGGTTCAGGACACAGTGGGACTAACTTTCAGCTCTAAAATGGTTCGTTAGTTACTGGGTGGGCGGGGCAGTGAAGCAGCGTGTAGTGTTGTCCCCTCACATGGTTCTATTTCAAGGCGGGCCGGTCCGGGTCCTTTCTGTGTGGAGTGGATATGCTGTCCCTGTGTCTGTATGGTTTCCTTCCACTGTCCAAAGACATGCAGGTGGATCGGAGATGCTAAATTGTCCTTGCAGTGTGAGTATGTTTGCCTGTGTTTCTTCTGCTGTGGACTGGCGTCCTGTCCAGGATGTCCCCGCTTTTCAGCCTGTGAGAGCTGGGCTACACTCCAGCACCGCCCACCACACCAAGCAGGAGAAGCGGCTCAGAAAATGAGTGAGTAGTTACTGTAATGGATTTGTCCCACCGCCCCTCCCCGTCCTCTTGGTTCATTTCTGCTGCCCGTTGGTCCGACCCCGTCTCTGCAGGAAGTCGACTTTATTGGGGAGGGGAAATGCTCCGTAATGAGATCAAAGCCTTTTTCATGAATCATCCAGGAATCAACCGTGGGCTCGCCACAACGGCTGCTTCATTTTCAGGTTCTTTTACAGATAAAGTAGATGAGTCAGTGAGTGCGGGCTTCCTGGACATGTCCTCAGGCTAATCGTCCATCCATTTCAGCGCCGAGATGCTAAAGGGGCTTTGGACGAGCCCCTCGTCCCATCCTGAGGCGAACGAATCGAAGCAAATCACGTTAGGCCCCATTGAAAGCTCCGATTGCTTGACTCATTGCACATTTTTTCACTGGTTAACATCTTTCTTTCTGTCTTTCTTTCTTTCCCTGGAGAAGATGTTAATGTGAGAATTCCAGCACGAGACATTTTTTTAAAACCGCGGCTGCCACTAAAGTCGGAACTAAAGTTTGTGCAGGAACGTAAACCGAGGTCTTTAAAGCATGTTTGGTGTGAACCAGAACCGTCTTCTGTGGGTGTGCGAATGGAACCAGATGTCCCTCAAAGACATGAAATGGTGGTGAAGACACTGCCTGGGACACTGTAGAAGATTTTGGACTAAAACCAAATCTAATTGGGTGGAGAGACCCAAGGAAAGGTGATGGATTATTTTTTCATCGTTGCCGTCCAACAGAGACACTCAGAGACACGTGGAGCTTCACTGGAGACAGAAAATCTGATGTCTGGTTCCATTCACCACTACTGTAAAGAAAATCGAATCATTTCACACCAAACCCACTCGGGACAATTTTTACGCAGAAATAAAAAAAATCTTCTTGCTTCCAGACCGTCTAGACTGAGGAACAGTTCTCCAGATCTTCCTGAAGGACAGTGTTGTTGTCGCTCATGTTCAGTCCAGTCTCTGTACCTGAGCAGTTCTCCAGATCTTCCTGAAGGACAGTGTTGTTGTCTCTCATGTTCAGTCCAGTCTCTGTACCTGAGCAGTTTGATAGTTCTGTGTTGGTTAATCCACACAGTGATCTACGTCTGAACCTTCAAGCAGAACAAAGCGTCTAACTTAAGACATGAAGCAGTGAAGAAACAGGAGCAGATGATTCCAGATCAGGTGATTAACTGCTGATGCTGAACGCTGAGTGGTTAGAACCTCTTTATCTAGAACCTTTAGGCACTTATAAACCTCTTGCACTTAAACAATTCTTTCATTTAATGGGCTCAATTTGTTTAAACAGAATGCAACCTTCGCTTGGAAGAAGCTTCTATATTTGTTCCGCATGACTTTCATATTTTGACGTTTTTGATCTAAAAGCTGCATCACGATGATGATGATGATGACAAGATGATCTCAATAAATCAAAAATGGACAAATTAGAATCAGTCAGTTTTGTCTATGCTTTAGTCATCTAATAACAGGGGAAAAATCCAGAACGTCCCAGTGATTCGGTTTAACGACGTGTTTCAGTTTTTTCAGAAGTATATCGATTTTCTCCAAACAAGACAAGACATGAGACATGCTAGACAGCAAGTGGACAGTCAGTTCTTCATGTGCGTTTGTGGGTCTGAGACACTTCGACAAACTGACGGATGGACGACTGGGCAGAACATCTCCCACGGCACAGGTCTGGGGGGGATGTTCTAGGGATGCAGCGACCAAAAGGAAGGAGAACCGTTAAACTGATGATGGAAGCCCAGGTACAAAGTGAAGGCTGGTCATATCCCGCAGAACCTGGTCAAAAAAGTTCTGCTGGTTCTCATACACTGTTCAGCTTCAGGGTGTCCATGCCGACGTCTGTCCACCACAAAAAGCTCCTACAATAGACAGAACTGGACCATGGAGTGATTCTCTTTTCCATCATGTGGATGTCTAGGTGTGTCTTTGTCCTACCTGGGACAATGGGAAGCCAACGGAGGCGGTGGACAGTGATCTGCTGGGAAAACATCATGGATGTTACTTTGACACCTAATGATCACCGTAGACCAAAGTTCCCCCTCCATGGTGACGGCGTCCCCTAATCAGTGTCCTTTTTCAACGGAATAACACTCCTTGTCCATTTTGGGACCCACTGCCTAACGCGCTCACCCCTGGACGAGTGCCGAGGTGATGTGAAAGCTGCGGCTGATTGACGTGAACGGAAATGACAGTCGACGAAGAGCCCGTTAAAAACATTTACGCACCCAGCATGGAGTCGTGCCCTGGCTGGAATTTTCCGAAACGTGAATCACGAAGAGGAGGAGGGTGATGAAGGGATGAAGAGGAGGGGGAAAGGAGGAGGGGGTGGTAATATAAACTCTGGCTGTTGGGGGGGTGAGGCACCAGAGCCACCAACACGCACACACACACACACACACGCTATGGAGAGCTCAGCGCGCTCAGTGCTCGTGCTCGTCGCCGCACTCCTGCTCGTGTCTTGCCAGCCGGCGGGCGCCTGGTACAAGCAGGCGACTGGTCCCAGCTACTACTCGGTGGGCAGAGCGTCCGGCCTGCTGTCCGGCATCCGCAGGTCACCGCACACCCGCACAGTGGAGACGGAGACGGAGACGGAGACAGACACACAGACCGGGAGCGACCAGGAGACCAACACGCTCAGCCAACGGTTACCCCCCGCACTCAGGAACATGGTATACACACACACACACACACCTGATCCAAAACTAGATTCTTGAATCTCAATTCGGTTTGTTTCCTTAAATGTGAACACAAATGTGACCACTTGGCATATCACTCTAAGCCTGACCTAAACCTACATAGACTTTATTCCAACAAGCGTCTGCTGCTTTTGGAATAAACCCTGGAGGTTTATGTCAGGCTTATGAACCTCAGCCTACACTCAGTCTTGACACTGACTTTTATCAAGTCTTCTTCTAAGTGTCCTCTGTGATGACTGCGTTGGACTAATCCTGTATGATGTTATAAAAGGCTTATGCAGGCTTACGAACCCCATCCCGAAGCTTGACATAAACCGGCATAGACGTGCAAGATTGCTCCTGGTGAGGAAAATATGATGCGCTGGAATAATCCTTTATGTCAGGCGTCAGGAATGGCTTACGAACTAGAGCTAGAGTCTGACGTAAACCTGCTCAGACACGTATGAGGTTTTATCCCAACAAGCGTCTGATGATTCTGGCGACGATGCGTTGGACTAAACCTTGACGTCAGCCATCATCTCTTTTTGTAAAAGCTCATTCCAACAAGTGTCAGGTGTTTCAGGAGATTGCAGCAGGACACGTGTCCTTCGTGAAACCTTATGAAACCGTATAAATGCCACCCTACAGCGATCATTAGTCAGAAACCTTCACAGAGGTTCTGAAGGCTTAGGTTCCACTCTTAGGAACCTCAGGAGATTAGCTGAGGCTCAGCAGAACCGCTTCACAACTGCTCTTCACCTCAAAAGGTGCCTCCTTACCGATCAGGAGCGCTTCAGGAATTCCTAGAAACTGGGGAGCGCTCCAGGAATTCCTAGAAACTGGGGAGCGCTCCAGGAATTCCTAGAAAGCGCCGTCTCCAGGAAACACTGGATCCGGGGTCGGCGGGGCTGCCGGTCCTAAAGGAGCATCCGAACTCTTATCTGAAGCAAAGCAGGTGCTCCTCATGGGTGAGAAGGAGCTGCTGGAGCGTTAACACCAGGCAGGGCGGGCTTGTCCCAAAAAGCTCAGATAGCAAGATTCAGAGCCGGGTGCTGGAGGCAGGACAGGTCAAGGGGGCATTTAGGGCATTTACGTTCCTCCGGGGCAACAATGGAAACAAAGCAAGTTGCAGAAGAACATCTTCACCACATCAGTGCCTCCAAAGCGATTCGTTGCTGCAGAGAAAGCTGAAGGTTGTAAAATTACAACTGCATCAGTAGCAGGCGGGAGTGAGGGGTGTCTTAACTTCAATTATCAGGAGTGTTTAAACTGTGTGTGTGTGTGTGTGTGTGTGTGTGTGTCTAGGTGGTCTGTGTGAAGGAAATCTCACCCAACCTGCAGAGCTGCGAGTTGGCCTTGGACGGCTCCAGCGCCTTTCGCTGCAAAGCGGACGTCCTGCTGGCGCTGGATGCGCTGGAGTGCGCGTGAAGTCCACACACACACACACCACACACACACACAAAACCCAACCCCCTTCACCATCCCAACCCAGGGGTCCAGGCATCGAATGTGCTCCAAGTCTTTTTTTTTTTTTTCCTCCACGAATTAATTTATTGCTTCCAGAGACGGACTGGAGACGCCGGACGCTGGTCCATCTCACACGACGCTCACGAAAGAGTGAAGACGTGTGGGGTGTCTTTTCTGTGTGTGTGTGAGATCACCTGTATTAAATGTCCGAAAAGGGAGGAGAGACGTTTTCTGTACTTTATATCGTGAAGCGGGACGTATGAGGTCTGGTTTGTTTGTTTGTTTGTTTTTAAGTTTGAAGTGGAGAAAATAAAATAAAATCATTCTAAAAAAGTGAAAAATGATCATGTGAAACGCGTTTACACACTGTGGTGTTGATTACAAAAAAATGATGAAATAAAATTAAATACATTAAAAAAAAAAAAAAGGACTCTGGATTGCTGGGATAAAACACACGTTCGATCGTTTCAGGACGAGATGACTGCAGAAAGGAAAAAGAATCAAAGAAAGTGGGGAATAAAAAGGGAGGCGCGTGTTGGTCTTTAAATAATAAAATATCTGCAAATCTTTGGAGCAGAAATGAGACACGATGTGTTGTGTGGGGGTTAAAAACAAACAAACAAACAAACAAACACTCAAAAAGTCACAAAAACACTTTCTGCAGAAACAAAAGACCAAAAAATAAAAGTGAAAGAAAAAAAGTGATTCAAATAAACATCAGATCAAGCTTTTTTATCAGCAGCCCGAAGAAAATGGTGCATCTGGGGTGTGTGTGTGTGTGTGTGTGTGTGTGTGTGTGTGTGTGTGTGTGTGTTCAATTTAACTGAAGGGAATGAAAACACATTTCTTTGTCAATCATTAACTCTGTGGCAAAATATTGACCAGAGGAAAACGCTCCGGCACGCACGGATGACCACTGGCCCACACACACACACACACACACACACACACACACACACACACACACACACACACACACTAGTGCTGAGAAGGTCACTGTTTCCGTTCTCCACCGCTGTGAACCAGGTTCTTGTGACGTTAACGTTCATAAAGAAAGGCTTAAATGAGGGAGGAGGAGAGCAGTAATTGGAGGAGAGTGGAAGTGAGGGAGGAACTTTTAATGCTGGCAGCAGGACTGGTGAAGGTAGAGAAGCAGCTGATATGATGGAGAGAAGGAAGGCTGATCTTCTGTGTGTGAGAGACTAGATGGAAGGGTAGTGAGAGCAGGTGTATTGGAGGAGGGTTTAAACTGGTCTACCATGGTGTGGATGGACGGATGAATGGGGGAGGAGTTATCCTGAAGGAAGAGTGTGTGGAGAGTGTTTTGGAGGTGAAGAGGGTGTCAGGGAGGGTGATGAGTTTGAAGCTGGAAGTTGAAGGTGTGATGATGAATGTTGTTAGTGCTTCTGCTCCACAAGCTGGTTGTGAGATGGAGGAAAAGTGGAAGTAAGAGAAGCTTGAGATACTTGGGATCAACAGTTCAGGGTAACGGCGAGTGTGGAAGAGAGGTGAAGAAGAGAGTGCAGGCTGGTTGGAAATGGGTGAGAAGAGTGGCTGAGGATTTTAGACAGACGCCACTCAGCTAGAGTAAAAGGGAAGGTTTACAGGACAGTAGTGAGACCAGCTATGTTGTATGGGTTGGAGACGGTGGCACTGATGAAAAGGCAGGAGGCGGAGCTGGAGGTGTCAGAGTTAAAGATGCTGAGATGTTCCTTGGGTGTGACGAGGATGGACAGGATTAGAAATGAGTATATTAGAGGGACAGATCAGGATGGACGCTTGGAGACAAGGTTTGAGAAGCAAGGCTGCGCTGGTTTGGACATGTGCAGAGGAGAGACGAGGATTATATCGAGGAGGATGTTGAAGATGGAGCTGCTGTGGAAAGAGGAGAGAAGAGGAAGGACAAAGAGGAGGTTTATGATCGGGAGAGAGAGGACAGGCAGGTGGTCGGTTTGAAGCAGGAAGATGCAGAGGACCTGGAAGAAATGGACACACTGATCCGCTTGTAGACCCTGAATGGGAGCAGCGAAAGAAGAAGAAGAAGAATTTGAGGAAGAATTGAAACAAATATAAAGAATGCAAGTTATTAATCAGGGCTGAAAGAATGTCTGATAGTTTTCTCCTTTCTTTCTTTCTTTCTTTCTTTTTCCACATTGGACCTTCATTCTGGCTGCCAGAAAGTAATTTAAGGTTTAAATTCCAAATGTAATGTGCATAATAAATAAAATAAAAATAATAATAATAATGATACCAAAGGATACCCATTAAAGATTTAGTTTTTAATTATTTTAATTTTAAATGTTATATATTTATTTATTCTTCTTTTAAATTACAACTTTTATTAATTATTTTATTTGTAATCTACCAGTATTATAGATATGGGAAAAAAAGAGCGCAAAAAGTGATTCCAGACTGAACAGTAAAAACGAGTGTGGGATGTTCAACTTGTTCAGGCAAGAAAGAAAATGTAAACTGGAATGATTCGCTTCAAAAATCTGGAGAATAAGGCAGATATTTTTGGTGAGATGAGTGCTACTGAAGCAGTGTTCGCCAGTCTTCTCGCCATGGACATTATGATGGAGGAAGGTCTTTACAGAGTAGGCTGCCATGGTGATAAAACACTGATTGTCCACAGTTGACGCCCTCCCTCGGTCCTGCGTTTTCGTTTTTCACATGGAGGAAAGTTTGACCTCAACGACGCCAAACATCGCTCAGAGTAAAGACACAGCCTCCAGGTTCTCTTTGATGATGGTGTCCATGACGACCTGGAAGACCACCTGTACGTTTGAGGTGTCGGTTGCCGTGGTGAAGTGATAGTAGATGAGTTTAGAAGGAGTGGAGTCCTGAGACACAAACATAGAGGCTTATAAAACGAGCGGCAGAGTCGAGCACTACAATCGGCAGAGAGAGAGAGAGAGAGAGAGAGAGAGAGAGAGAGAGAGAGAGAGAGAGAGAGAAGTAAAAAAAGAAAAAAAAAAAAGAAAGCAAGAAAGAAAAAGTGGAATAGGTTGAAAGACAGAAGCAGAATAAAATAGAAACAAAAGGAGAGAGAGAAAGTGAGAGACGGAAGAAAGAGAGAGAAAGAACATTAGACAGTGAAAAAAGAAAAAGAAAGAAAGAAAAGGGAGAGAGACAAGATCAGAGAAAAACAAAAAGAAAAAAGAAAGAAGAAAATGAGAAGAGAGACAGAAAGTAAGAGAAAAGCAATGAAAGAAAGATAGTAAAAGACAGTAAAAAAAAAAAAAAAAAAGGAAGATTTGTGTGATGGTGAAGAGATGACACAATTTGGCAAAATGCCAGAATGGCCAGAGGACACCCCCCCCCCAACAAACTCACACACACACACACGCGCACACACACACGCAAACGCACACACGATCAGCTCATCTGAACTTATTGCTGTGTGGGCATGTGACCTCTGACCTCCACAGCTGAGCTGAACTTTCAAGAGTAAATCAACTCCAACCTCATCCCACGTGTGTGTGTGTGTGTGTGTGTGTGTGTGTGATGAGACTGAAGGGAAGGGAGGGGCTGACGTAGGTCGAAGGCAGGATCAATACATTGACGCTGAGGACAAGAGCCTGATGTACATCATGTGAATGATGGCGGAGACACTCGGGGGGACGCGAGGGGGACGAGGGGGACAGTGGGGGTTCGGGGAGACCCGTGTGTGTGTGGTAACGCTGGTGATCTCGGAGGTGCAGCTCTCACCTCTGTAGAGGGGCAGGAAGTGGCGCAGGTGACGGACTGAGTGCAGGATCTTCTCCTGGAACAGATCCATCTTATTGAGGAACAAAATCTGAAACATCACAAACCGAGTCAGTGACTTTCAGAGGGGTGTGTGTGTGTGTGTGTGTGTGTGTGTGAGAGGAAGAAAGAGAAAGAAAAATTCACATTTTTAGATAGAACAAGAATATGAGAAACAGAGAGATACAGAAGACGTGTGGATAAGGAGAGAAAAAAGAGGAAAAGAGATTGAAGGAGAGACAGAAGAGGAATGAATGAGAGTGAGTCAGAGAAAAGGTGTAAGAGAAGACGAAAGATGGGATGACGGAGGGAATAAAAAGAAGGGAGGGAAACGATGAGGGAGTGAGATCAGTATTGTGAGGAAAAAGAGGGAGTAGAAGCCAGAGAGAGAGAGTGTGGTTGAAGGTGAAGGAAAGAAGAGAGGAGTGTGTGGAGGAGAGTGTGTGAAGGAGTGTGAGTAGAGTGTGAGGAGTGTGTGTGGGAGTGTGAGTAGAGTGTGTGAAGGAGTGTGAGGAGAGTGTGTGGAGTGTGAGGAGAGTGTGTGAAGGAGTGTGAAGGAGTGTGAGGAGAGTGTGTGGAGTGTGAGGAGAGTGTGTGAAGGAGTGTGAGGAGAGTGTGTGGAGTGTGAAGGAGTGTGTGTGAAGGAGTGTGAGGAGAGTGTGTGAAGGAGTGTGAGGAGAGTGTGTGGAGGAGAGTGTGTGTAGGAGTGTGAGGAGAGTGTGGAGGAGTGTGTGGAGGAGTGTGAGGAGAGTGTGTGGAGGAGAGTGTGTGAAGGAGTGTGAGGAGAGTGTGTGGAGGAGTGTGTGTGAAGGAGTGTGTGGAGGAGTGTGAGGAGAGTGTGTGGAGGAGTGTGAGGAGAGTGTGTGGGAGACACCCTGGTGGTTTAATGAGAGCGAGGTGCTGTTGATCAGTGATTCTGCTCGGCGGCGCCGGTGTTTAATGAGGCCGACTAAACGAGCTTGTTACCCACAGCAGGACAGCGTAATCAGTGGGGTCAGGACGGAGACAGACCACGACACAGGACGAGAGTCACACCTGCTGGCTTAATTGCCCAACAACCGAGGCCATCAGAACAAAGGCTGGGGCAACAGGGGCAACAGGGGCAACAGGGGCATGTTAATTATTATGATCTTTTCTGTTGCCACTTCCAAACTAGACGACTGGGACGAATCGTCTCCGACACCGCTGTGGCCCCTCCTAACCAAAAACTGACAGGGTTCCCTGTCAGAGGAGAGGGAGGACTAACCCACACCACAGAAGATCTACTGGAGCACCAACTTATTGGCTCTGGAACACTCACTGCAGACCAGGCAGAGCACCCTTGCTAACCCCTGTCCACCACCGAAATCTCCAACAATGGAGGTCAGAACTGCACCATGGAGCGATGGAAGAAGCTGGGCTGCATCTGACGGACATCTGGTTGTTTGTATGTGTCCTTACCTGGGGAAGAGGCATCAGGATGCATTATGGGAAGCCGGCAGAGACAGCGTGACACTCTGGACAATGATCTGTTGGGAAACTTGCGTCGTGCCTTCATGTGAGGGGTGGAGTGTAACGAGACTAGGCCTCATAATCAGAAGGCTGTGTGTTTGAGTCCCAGACCAGTTACCCTTGAGCAAGGTACTGTCCCCATCACTGCTCCCCTGGCACAGGATATTCTTGCCCACCTCTGGATGGGTTAAATACAGAGTGGCATCTTGTCGTGGTTCATTGTGTGCTGTGATGCTGACAATGACAAACGTCCAATGTGGACGTTAGACACTTAAAAGACGGTGCATGATGTCCCCTAAAGGTTGTGTCCTCTTTCAGCAGCATCATGTCCTGCTGTGAGGAACATGACGAGGCCTCCAAATTCCTCTCAATCAGAACATCTGTGAACATGCTGGACAAACCAGCCCAAGGGTCACACCTTCAGTCATTTCAAAAGTCCAGATATTTGAGAGTGGGTGTGACAATAACATAAGTCCTCCCCCTCCGTTTACCCCAAGAAAGAGGGCCCAGATGTCTACTTGTGATCCCCGATCCCCTGGTTTCCAAGATGGATGTGCTTTACACTTCTTCTGAGAGACGGTTTCATACCCTTGACTTTGTTCCAAAAACGGCACCATGTTTTAATTGTGAAAAGCAACACATTTCTTCATTTACACATTTACAATTAGCATTTTGCAGACACTCTTATCCAGAGCAACTTTCATGTCCTAATTACAGGGACAGTCTCCCCTGGAGAATCTCAGGGTTAAGGGTCTTGCTAAGGAACCCAATGGTGGTAGTGCAAGAGGTGTGATTCGAACCTGGGACCGCTTGGTCGATAGATCCATAGGCAAGTATCCCACCACTAGACCACCACCACTCCACATCTGCCCCGGTACCATCTGTGCTGCCCTTTTCTTGAGGTCCCAACGAGTGAACAACCGTTCGTCGACTTTGTGTCTCTTACCATGGAGGTGTTCCTGAAGAAGACGTTTCTGCAGATGGAGGAAAACAGCTTCAAGCTCTCCTCCAGCCGGTTCTGAAGAGGCAAACAAACAAGAAAGCCGGTTAAATGAGCTGGTGTTGAGTCCCGTGAGAAGTGCTCTACCTCGTGCTTCTACTTGCTGGCCACTTTATTAGAAACACCTTTTCGCTCCATGGTACAGGTACAGACTGCAGTCCATCTGCCGCTGAAGTTTACCAGCCTCCATCTCCTGACCTCAACTTCTAACCACAGGACAGCTGCGGTTCCCAGCAGTGGACCCTTCCCAGCACAGCAGTGACACAAAGCTGGTAGTGGTGTCTAGCAATGGTACTTGTGTCTCGTGTTACTGCTAGGTTGAGAGTTGTCCACCACTCGAACCAAGCTAGAGGACTGCTAACAAACCGTGAAGTGTAGAGGACAGGTTTCTGATAAAGAGGACACAGAGTAAGTAGAAGACTGCATGTCAACGGTGAAAGCTCAAACTTTATTTAAAGGAAAGGCGAGACAATCACCACGGAAGGGTCCTCCACCAGCGTCATGTCGTATCCGCTTAGAGCGACGACGAACAGCACAGCTCTGACGTCCTCAAAGCAGCTGATCCACTTCCTCCTCTCTGTTCTCTGGCCTCCAACATCATACAGCCTACAGAGAGAGAGAGAGAGAGAGAGAGAGAGAGAGAGAGAGAGAGAGACAGTAATGAAGAGCTGGATGAGCTTTGAGAGAAGTTTTATGGATGAGAAGAACTGTGATCAACAGATTCTAGCAAAGGTTGTGGAACACGTCTAAAGAGATCTACAGGCGTGTAAACGTTCTCCTGAAGATCAGAGTGGCGCTGTTATTTAGCCAGAACTTAAACCAATCACGTTTCAGCACGGCTGGGACAAACTGGCATGTTGTCACATCAACCGAAGAGGAAAATGCTTTGCGTAAGTCAACGGGTCAAGAGGGAACATCATCCACAACCTTCCAGTTTGACGTGCAGAGCTTATCGCAGGACATTTTGGCAAAACCTTGTTTTCATCCGTACCCACGACATTCACACGGGCCAGATAACGTCAGCCAGTCGGAGCTAACTTCATGAACCTCATGAAAATGAGGTAACAATTACTCACACCTAGCAAGAACACACTGCCCAGCACCTGCACCTGACAGGAAGAGAGAGAGCGAGGCTGCCATGAGACGCCAGCGCGAGCATCTATGACGCATTTAGGAAAAAAATGCGAATATAATTACGCTGCGTTAACAGATCTGTCCAAATGCCCGCGCCGGCTTTTAGACGATGTCTCTAACGAGAGGAGCCTGTTTGCTCTCGGTTAGAGATACGGTGATGCATGCCACCACTTTGCACCTTCGGCGGCTGGCAGGGAGTAGAGGTAAGTGCTGACAGAGCGTGAAAACGAGATGGATCGTCTGCCCAAAACGTTTTTTTTTTTACGTAATTACATTTGGAAGCAAAGACTGATCAAGTCCCCACACGGTGGTGTAGAGATGAGGGGCTTGGCACCATGGCGGGAAGGTTCTGGGTTTCGAGACCTGCAGGTTACCCCGAGGAACCGAGCATGGTTCCCATCAACGCTTAGGAGCACCCTTGGATTCCAAACCAGGAAGACGCTGTTTCTAGGGAAGGAACTTCCAGTGCTTTCTAAGAGACCTTCATCCCAGTTAGAAGCACACCTGGTTCAACTTGGTCTATACATCGTTATGATCAGGATTTTGGAAACCCTGCCACACTGGCCTCTTGTGTTAAGATGATGCATGACCCCTAAATCAAATCTCCAAATTTCGGATTCGGCCAGCAGGGACGGGCGCAGGTGGGATTCGCTGGCCACTTCACCGGCGTTCAAGGAGTATGAGATCTGAGATGTTGTTTACCGTCCCAAACCTGAAATTAGAATGTCGGCGCATGAAGGCGTCCAATCGAGGGCCAGGCCCTTCGCTTCTCGCCACTCGTCCTTCCGAGCGAGGCAGCGATAAAGAGAAGAAAACAAAAGGGACCTCGAGCCCCCTCCCGAAGCCATACCTCTCAATTTACTCACGCAATATCGCAGCTTTCAGACCCCAGAGCCAAACATGTCAGCAGGGAAAAGGTCATCGTCTACATAAAGTGTGTCTCCTCGCTGGTTCTCAGATTCCTCCTTCCGTCCCCCCACCGCACCCCACCCCCCTCTCTCAATAACGCCGTTTTTCATTTCCAAACCACTGCCTCATCTTCCGTCTGTATTTGTTTGAAGGATTCCGCCACACGTCTGCAACGAGGAAACACAACCCATCAAGACTTTCAATCTCTCTGCACTCAGACCGACACATGGGTGCGCGCCGGGGATCGTCTCGCGGGGGAGGCCTGAAGAGCGAAACCTTCTTTCTTATTTAATGAAGCAATAATTTGCGTTCTCGCAGTAATTGCTCTGGACCCAAAGCCGGCGGTAATGAAGACTCATTTGATGCGGCCGATTTTCGAACTTTTTTTTTTTGGGTGGGGGGGGATTATTTATGATGTTAATTTCGAGGTAATCTTGCATACGGCTCCTCTAAGGATCGTTTCCCTTTCTCGGCAAACAAGCTCCCCATCAGACGCTGAATTCGTCCTGCGGTGGAAAGACGGACTGCGGAGCTTCTCAATCTTGGAGTGTGAATTTTTAAGCAGCCCAAAGTATGTGGAAACTAATACCTGCCGTAGAACAGCCGTCAAAAGTCACGGACTCGATCGAGGTCTTGCAGAGGCAAGAGCACCGCCGACTGGAACGTACAGTACCGGCAGTAAAGTTTGGAGGAGGTGGCGTAATGGGCTGGGTCACTTTTCAAGGCTTTAATGCAACAGCGGCGGCCTAGCGTTTAAGGAGTTTGGCCACAGGATCGGAAGATTGTGGGTTCAAACCCCCCTCCAGTAAGTTGCCCTGAGGTACCTTTGAGCAAGGTACCGTCCCCGTCACTGCTCCCCGGGTGCTTTCAATAGCTGCCCCCTGCTGCACGGTGTTTGCATGGGTGAAATGCAGAAGTCCAATTTCGTTGTGGTTCACCGTGTGCTGTGCTGTGACCTCACAATGA
>CM029391.1:343758-346258 GCA_017165825.1 Hepsetus odoe
GGCCGCTTTATTAGAAACACCGCTCGCTGGCCGCTTTATTAGAAACATATTAATATTTCACCGAAGGACTTTCCTTTTCCTTCTTACAACATCTGACTGCTCAAGAACAACCATCGGTAAGGCCGAGGATTAGAAAACGGGATTTCGTTTCTTCAGAAACGAGGAAGTTCAGCGCTTCAGGAAGTGACGGTAGATCTGAGATAAGAGGTCAGACTCGACACAATCGCCGGCCGGCAGACCCGCCAGCTGTCAGGACGCGGCCAGCCTCGTCCCGCTGATCCCATGATTTATTGACCGGCCGCTCAAAACACTGGTGTAGGAACACGGAGACGGGACGGGGATTTATTGGAAACCTGGCGGCGGAAGCCTGGCGGCCATCACGGCCACGTCGATACCGGGGACCTCGTTTATAACGGACAGACTTTATTTCAGAGTTTCTATTAATCACACAATTCATGATTTAACCTCTCAATATCGGGGCTTTACCTGATCACCAGGTGTCTGAACTTAAACTGGGTCTCGAAGACCCCCTTGGTCCTTATTCGGACCCTCAGCACGTCCATCTCGGTGGGCAGGTAGTCTGGGGACACGATCCGATCCATGTTCTGGAAAAAACTAGAGAGAAAAACAGAATAAATGTTTAAAAAAAGCTCCTTTTTCTTCGTTTCCTACTCTTTAAGCCCATTGCTGTTCTCTCGTTCTTTTTCTGAGCTGCTCGTCCCGATTAGTCTCACTGCTGGAGCCTATCCCAGCTCTCACAGGGTGAAAGGTGGGGACACCCTGGACTTGTCTCTTGTCCATCGCAATACAAGCAACAGTACAAGTCTCTCGCCGCTGCTTTGAGGGGACGCACTTCTGGAACAGTTTTCTTTGATGTTTTGAGCTCCAAAACATCAAAATCTCTGAAATCTCGTACCTGGCCGACAGATGTGTGTTCTGAACGTGATCCCACTTTTAAGTGCCCAACATGAGGTGTGTGTGTGGGTGTGTGGGTGTGTGAGAGGTGTGTTTAGGGGTGTTTTATTGATAACGCATGCTAATCATATGCTAATTAAACCCACGAATATTCATACCACAGGATAAGACCCAACTTAGGGCGGATTTGCATATGCGTAAGGAGCATTATTTCAAAGAAGGATTATCCCCTGCATTCCTGAGGGCGTTATCGTGATACACATCCCAAACACACACACACACACACACACACACACACACACAGAGCACCGCTGTTCCAGCAAAGTCATGGTGTGTGTGTGTGTGTGTGTGTGTGTGTGTGTGTGAGAGAGAGAGACTTGGAGTTGGGTTCGTACAGATTCATGACTCATCTCGAGAAGAGAAACCTTCACTGTGAACGGCGAAAAAGATCAAAGCAGAAAAAAAAACAAAAACAGTTAACTGCAATAAAACAAGGACAAATCGAGAAATGCAACTGAAAAAAAAACTAAAAAGAAAAGAAAGAAAGAAAGAAAGATTTTTCCTTATTGGACCCCGAGTGAAGGCTGAAGGATGTTGGAACAAATCAAAGTGTGATTTTCTAGTAACTAGAATTCCAACTGCAGTGAAAACCTACTTTTTTCCCCCAAAACGTCTTTTTTTCTGATTTACGGACTAAAAATGAGGCACGTTCACGGACTCTGATTTGATATTTCTCCATTTTATTTCTAAGCGCCCCTAAAAAGCAGCTGTCGGTTGGGGATGAAGTGGGACAAAGAAAGGAGGAAAGAAAAGATTGTACTTTTTTTTTGAATAATTTTGAGATTCTTTAAGCAAAGCTTTATTAAAAACAAGCCGCGACTAGAGTCTCAGCCGAACCAATCAGGGCGCTGATCTGAAATCCAGAATAAAGGTGTGTCAACGTCACAGTCGCAACCAGCAAATCAATCGAGCTCAATTAAAGCCCGGATTAAGGTCCGCTGAGCTCAGCTCTGGTCTTGGAGCTCAGAAAATCAGACACCGGGACATTTTATACTCGCATCATCGTTTTCTGATCATTCACAACACAACGCATCCACTTTCCCCATCCCTTCGTTTTATCCTCCGTGCAGAAAGAAAAAGAAGAAAAGAGTCACTGAGGAGAGGAAAGCTGGTCTGAGGGTGTGAGGGACAGGGGTGTCGGCGTGACTCAACACGGGATCCTGTGGACGAGGCAGAGGCCGAACTAAAGCTGCCAAATTCTGGTTTCAGTACGAATGGACGATACATTTAAACTCAGTAGTGAGACCAGCTATGTTATATGGGTTGGAGACGGTAGTGAGACCAGCTATGTTATATGGGTTGGAGACGGTAGTGAGACCAGCTATGTTATATGGGTTGGAAATGGCAGTGAGACCAGCTATGTTATATGGGTTGGAAATGGCAGTGAGACCAGCTAAGTTATATGGGTTGGAGGCGGTAGTGAGACCAGCTATGTTATACGGATTCAAGATGGTAGTGAGACCGCCTATGTTATACGGGTTATAAGGATAATGAAAAGTCAGGCGGTGGAGCCGGAGGTGTCAGA
>CM029391.1:348758-351258 GCA_017165825.1 Hepsetus odoe
GTTTCATTTTAAATCGAGCCATTTTCAGCTCCTTCCCTGGTTGAAAACGGCCGTGAATGAACGGCGACCCGCGTGGACGGAGGTGGGAACCGGACCGGCCCGTCCACACGCTCCTGCCCAAAAGTGCTACAACAGGAAGGGCTACTCGTTTTCCTCCTGCAGACTTCAGAATCTGAAGAGAAGTGAAAGTGATCTGTTCTTATGAACACAGTGAACCACAACGTCCACACAACGGGGGCAGGCGCTGGGGAGCAGGTGGGGACGCAGTTGATCACTCAGGGAAACCTGGTCTGTTTTTCGAACCCACGGCCTTCCGATCATGGGGCTTCACCCCTTAACACGAGACAACCGCCGCCCCTTTCCTGTTCTGTTGGGAGTGAGACGAAGAAAAGTCAATGAACTTGTTCCAGAAGCGGCCCGGGTCACGGCACTTCCTCCACCATGCTTCACAGCTGAGCTCCGGATGAGGAGCATCTCTTCTCTTCCTCCAAACATGGCCTCTTCATCACTTCTCGCAGCGATTAGTCTTTATCTCAGAGGTCCAAAAAAAAGTATTTCGTTCTTTCTGCTGATGAGCGTTTGACTTCTTTTCACCTTCAAACAGAAGGCTGCGATCCCTCCATCCTTGGCCTGTGAAGGTCGTCCATGACGCTCCAGACTACGTCTTTGAGATTTTTTTTCTTGACCGCTCTCAGTGGAATCAGCTGTTGTTGTCCTCCATCAACAGGTTTCTTGTTTTCCAGCAAACCAGTGGTCTCCTTCTTTTTCAGGATTTTCCCAGTAGTAAAAGTGAAAGTGACTGTTCTCGTCATTGCGAGAACACACAGCACAGTGAACCGCAACGAAATTGGACCTCTGCATTTAACCCATGCACACAAACGCACACCAGCAGCAGGGGGCAGCTATGAAAGTGCCCAGGGAGCAATGACGGGGACGGTACCTTGCTCAAGGGTACCTCAGGGCAACCTACTGATAAAACTTCAAAATGGCGGTTTTCCCAACGTAGGCAGCTCTCAAGTGCCGTTTATCATCTAAACAATCGGTTTTTAATCTCAGACCCAATTGTCTTCAGTGCGAAAACAAACTAACTGGCCCTGCCGTTCCGATACTTACGCCGTGTTCAGTGCGCTTTTAACGTAAGGCCCTTCAGATGAGATCTGATATCTATTGGCCATATAATCTCACTTGACAATGCAAAGCCAGAGGTCACCACCAGGGGTCAGACGACCAATTAAAGATGAGTAAAAATCCATCTAAATACACGATCTGTCGATTCAGGCTCACTGAATATATGCGTATGATATGCAAACGACGTGCAAGCCATCAAGCAGAATCTTCCTCGTCGTACTGGATCTTTTAAACGGGCTCCCCTGAAATACATCTGGAGTCACTGGGCCCAAAAAAAGAGTCAGACTTCTGCACATTTAAAATGAAATTAACAACATTATTATATTTGTTTAATATTTCGAGCCATTTTCTTCTCGTTTTTCAACCTTGTTTTCTTTAAATTTCGCAGACTTTAGCTGCAAAATCCCTGTTTTCTGCCTCTCAGACCGTCCGACCTCTCAGACTGAGTTGATTAAATTAAAGAAATGTAAATGTTTTAGTGCCCCAGGCTGCAAAGTGTCTACAGATACAAGGTTCTAGATAAAGGTCCACTCAGCGCTCAGCACTAGCAGTAAACGAATCACCT
Source organism: Hepsetus odoe (assembly GCA_017165825.1). Classification (NCBI taxonomy): domain Eukaryota; kingdom Metazoa; phylum Chordata; class Actinopteri; order Characiformes; family Hepsetidae; genus Hepsetus; species Hepsetus odoe. The sequence continues at coordinate 350,452 of CM029391.1, forward strand.
GATCATCTGAATCATCTGCCCTGCCTTCACTGCTTCATGCCCTCGGTTAGACGCTTTGTTCTGCTTGAAGGTTCAGACGTAGATCACTGTGTGGATTAACCAACACAGAACTATCAAACTGCTCCGGTACAGAGACTGGACTGAACATGAGAGACAACAACACTGTCCTTCAGGAAGATCTGAGAACTGCTCAGGTACAGAGAGACAAAAACACTGTCCTTCAGGAAGATCTGGAGAACTGTTCCTCAACATTAAAAGTAGAAGAAAGTCTGGAACCAAAAGATGAGGGGGGTCAAGACTTTTGCACGGCACTGTATATACACTTGATACTTACTAGAGCGCAGAGCTCTGATCAGACTGCATCTGTGGCCGCCGCTGAGCGCACTCTGATCCGCCCACAGCAGCAGAGGGCGTGGGCCTATAAGGAACAGCACCTGCTCTCATCAAAGCACCACAGAGAGCACGCAGCGTGGACCTGTGGGACACACACACACACCAAGCGAAAGGCATCATTGGTGGAGAAAAACGCTTTCTCATCAAAAGCGACATGAAAGGAAGGCTTTGATGTTCGGAAGGACCTGATGTCCATGAGGGGACGGACCTGATGGACTGACGTGTCCTTATTAGCGGTGCAATAACTAACCATCAGCCAATCACAGCATGTGTTTTTAACCTCAGCATCTCATACCTAACCAGAGCAGACTTCCAGGGACTGGGTCCAGTGTCCCACCTCGTAGGACAGGACCCTACTGCTCCAGAACTGCAGCCAATTAGCAAGATCGCTGTCCTAGGAGGTGCTGCTCATGA
>CM029391.1:356258-361258 GCA_017165825.1 Hepsetus odoe
AGCTTTACAAGCGCTTTAAATTAATATGACTCCTTTATAGCGCTTTTAAAGCGCTTTTAAACTTAACATGACCATTATAGAGCTTTACAAAGCGCTTTTAAACTTAACATGACCATTATAGAGCTTTTAAACTTAACCTGACCATTATAGAGCTTTACAAAGCGCTTTTAAACTTAACATGACCATTATAGAGCTTTTAAAGCGCTTTTTAAACTTAACCTGACCATTACAGAGCTTTAAACTTACATGACTAATATAGGAGCTTTTAAACTTAACCTGACCATTATAGAGCTTTACAAAGCGCTTTTAAACTTAACATGACCATTATAGAGCTTTTAAAGCGCTTTTAAACTTAACCTGACCATTATAGAGCTTTTAAACTTAATATGACCATTATAGAGCTTTACAAAGCGCTTTTAGACCATTATAGAGCTTTACAAAGCGCTTTTAAATTTAATATGACCATTATAGAGCTTTACAAAGCGCTTTTAAATTTAATGACCCTTATAGCGCTTTTAAACTTAACCTGACCATTATAGAGCTTTACAAAGCGCTTTTAAACTTAATATGACCATTATAGAGCTTTACAAAGCGCTTTTAAACTTAATATGACCATTATAGAGCTTTTAAAGCGCTTTTAAACTTAACCTGACCATTATAGAGCTTTACAGCGCTTAAACTTGATGACTCATTATAGAGCTTTTTAGCGCTTTTTAAACTTAATCCTGACCATTATAGAGCCTTTAAACTTATTATGACCATTATAGAGCTTTACAAAGCGCTTTTAAACTGAACCTGACCATTATAGAGCTTTACAAAGCGCTTTTAAATTTAATATGACCATTATAGAGCTTTTTATAAAGCGCTTTTAAATTTAATATGACTCTTATAGCGCTTTTAAAGCGCTTTTAAACTTAACCTGACCATTATAGAGCTTTAAAAGCACTTTTAAACTTAACCTGACCATTATAGAGCTTTTAAAGTGCTTTTAAACTTAACCTGACCATTATAGAGCTTTAAAAGCACTTTTAAACTTAACCTGACCATTATAGCGCTTTTAAACTTAATATGACCATTATAGAGCTTTACAAAGCGCTTTTAAATTTAATATGACCATTATAGAGCTTTAAAGGCTTTTAAACTTAATATGACCATTATAGAGCTTTTAAAGAGCTTTTAAACTTAACCTGACCATTATAGAGCTTTTAAAGCACTTTTAAACTTAACCTGACCATTATAGAGCTTTTAAAGCGCTTTTAAACTTAACCTGACCATTATAGAGCTTTTAAAGCGCTTTTAAACTTAATATGACCTTTATAGAGCTTTACAAAGCGCTTTTAAACTTAACCTGACCATTATAGAGCTTTTAAACTTAATACGACCATTATAGAGCTTTTAAAGTGCTTTTAAACTTAACCTGACCATTATAGAGCTTTTAAAGCGCTTTTAAACTTAACCTGACCATTATAGAGCTTTTAAAGCACTTTTAAACTTAACCTGACCATTATAGAGCTTTTTGTGCTAATTTTTTTAAACTTAATATGACCTTTGCAGAGCTTCACAAAGCGCTTTTAAACTTAACCTGACCATTATAGGAGTTTTTAAACTTAATATGACCAATATAGAGCTTTTTAAAGTGCTTTTTAAACTTAATATGACCTTTAGAGCTTTATAAAGCGCTTTAAAATTAACCTTGACCATTATAGAGCTTTTAAAGCGCTTTTAAACTTAACCTGACCATTATAGAGCTTTTAAAGCGCTTTTAAACTTAACCTGACCATTATAGAGCTTTTAAAGCGCTTTTAAACTTAATATGACCATTATAGAGCTTTACAAAGCGCTTTTAAATTTAATATGACCCTTATAGCGCTTTTAAAGCGCTTTTAAATTTAATATGACCCTTATAGCGCTTTTAAACTTAACCTGACCATTATAGAGCTTTAAAAGCACTTTTAAACTTAACCTGGACCATTATAGATTTTTAAAGTGCTTTAAACTTAACCTGACCATTATAGAAGTTTTTAAAGCACTTTAAATCCTAACCTGACCATTATAGCGCGCTTTTTAAACTTAATATGACCATTATAGAGCTTACAAAGCGCTTTAAATCTATGACCATTATAGAGCTTTAAAGCGCTTTTAACTTAGCTATGACCTTTATGTTTTTTACAGCGCTTTTAAACTTAACCTGACCATTATAGAGCTTTTAAACTTAATATGACCATTATAGAGCTTTTAAAGTGCTTTTAAACTTAATATGACCTTTATAGAGCTTTACAAAGCGCTTTTAAAATTAACCTGACCATTATAGAGCTTTTAAAGCGCTTTTAAACTTAACCTGACCATTATAGAGCTTTTAAAGCACTTTTAAACTTACCTGACTATTATAGAGCTTTAAAGCGCTTTAAACTTAACCTGACCATTATAGAGCTTCTTTAAACTTAACCTGACCATTATAGAGCTTTTAAACTTAACCTGACCATTATAGAGCTTTTAAAGCGCTTTTAAATTTAACCTGACCATTATAGAGCTTTTAAAGCGCTTTAAACTTAACCTGACCATTATAGAGCTTTTAAACTTAACCTGACCATTATAGAGCTTTTAAACTTAACATGACCATTATAGAGCTTTTAAAGCGCTTTTTAAATTTAACCTGACTATTATAGGGAGCTTTTTAAAGAGCTTTAAACTTAACCTGACTCCATTATAGAGTCTTTAAAGCACTTTTTAAACTTAACTCTGACCATTATAGAGCTTTTTAAAGCACTTCTTTAAACTTAACCTGACCATTATAGAGCTTTTAGAAGCGCTTTAAACTTAACCTGACCATTATAGGAGCTTTTAAACTAATCTGACCATTATAGAGCTTTTTAGTTTTAAATTTAACTCCACCATTATAGAGCTTCTTTTAAAGCGCTTTTTAAACTTAACTCTGACCATTATAGAGCTTAAAGAGCTTTTTAAACTTAACCTGACCATTATAGATCTTTTAAACTTAACCTGACCATTATAGAGCTTTACAAAGTGCTTTTAAACTTAAAAATAGATGCTATATTATATATAGCCCCCTACATGTCCTGTAGGGTATTACACTGTCAGAAGGAGCCAATCTATGATTTGAATACTGTTGTATTTAAACGTAAAAACGGACACTGTACACACGATGACAATCACTTTCACTTCACTTTCCCTTCAGCCCATGTTCACCAGTCCCCTCCACACAGACAGGACTCGAGGAACCTAGCCCGGGACACACGGTGCCGCAAACCTCAGATTATTTAAGAAAACGTATTTCGCTTCAAGGATAAGGGCTGAAGCACGGTTCGCCGGGTTTGTCCGCTGTCCCCATAACCCGTCCCCCTGTCCAATTTGTCCCGCTTGAGTGTCCACAGGGCAGGGCGAGTCGTTGCGCCGCTCTTACCCTCCCCTCCTCCCGGTCAGCGGATCCGCCGAGCCAAAACAAACACATTCTTGGCCTTTTCTCTCCGCCTTTGTTTGCCGGACGGGAGACGCGAGGGCCGAGGGTTTTCAGGACGGAGCGTGTTTATTAAAAAGCTTTTCCGTGTCGTTCCAAAGCTCAGGAATGTCTTTATAGTTCAGCAGCTTCATCCACCATTATTGATTTTTTTTTTTTTTTACTGGGTTATGATTTATTTTCTCTCTCTCTCTTTCTGAGGCTTTTTACAAGAATTTCTACTTCCCCGAAGAGAGTGTTGTTTTTTACTACTTCCCCGCCTGTGAGGAACATCTTCTAACTTTGGTCATGGATAAGAACTCAGTCTCATTGTGTGGTGTGAGGAACGAAGAGGTTCTAATAAGCTGTAAAATGTTTACTATGCATGTCGTGCACAAGCCATCGTACGTGATGGATAAGCCTAATGAACTGAAGGAATGAATTGGTACTAAAATTACTTTTACTACTAAAAGCTATAAACCCGTTTTTTAACACAATCAAGCCTTCATATGTCATTCATAACCCTAATGAACCCTAATGAACATTTTCTGGTGCTTAATGAATGAATCAGTACTAAAAAATACAACTTTTAATTTCTAAAATCTAAAACAAACCCTATAAAAACCGTTTCCTTCTAAAAACTTGTAATAACTATACATTTCATAACTCCTTCATTTTGTCATTCATAAGCCTAATGATCATTTCCAGTCATTCATGGGCTTAAATGAGTGAATTAGTGCCAAGTAAAAAGCACTTTTTCTTTCTTTTAGGAGGAAAAAATCAATTTTATATCCTCTTCAAACGCAACCAAACCTCTGTACGTCTTAAGCTCACGCGTAAGCCTAACGAATATTTTCACTCTCATTTTTTGGGCTTAATGAATGAATTAGAACTTAAAAATGACATTTTATTTCTTTTAGGAGCTTTAAAAGCGTTTTAGAACACCCTCATACGCTATTCATGAGAATCTGTATATCATATGAGCCTAATCAAATTTTTTTAAGCTTATTTAATGAATTAGTACCAAAGAATACAACGTTTTTCACTTTCAAACGCCACAAACACGCCTTAATGCGTCCCGCAGAAGCCTAGTGAACAGTTTCACTCCTTTTCTAGGGCTAAATGAATGAATCGGTGTTAAAATACATTTTTACGTTTTATTTTTTGCCAAATTCTACACATTTTCTACTTGGAGCTACAGAACATTTTATCACTTTTATAGGTTTTTGGGGGGATGAATGAATGAACGTAGTCCAAAAAACACCACACAGTGTGTGTTATGGACTCACTAAACAAGTCTTCAATAGAGAACGAGTTTTACTTTCAGTATAAAAGTGATTCTAAACTTAAAATCAAGAACTTTTTCCTTTGCTTCGGCCGTCCTGCCTGGGCACTGAACCCAGGATCCCCTCGCTGTGAGGAGGCCATGCTCCGTCGTGCCACTTCCTTCAGTGGAACTAAAACCTAGCAGGAACGTGTAACCTGAGGAGCTCCGATATCAGAGAATCTAAAACACATTTAAAGGAATAAGTTCAGCAAAATGAAG
>CM029391.1:366258-391258 GCA_017165825.1 Hepsetus odoe
GGTACAGTGCAGGCCAGCGGTGGGTGGAGGTGCAGTGTTAGTGTAACAGCGGTGGTGGAGGTACAGGTGGTGTGAGTGTACAGTGGTGGTGTGAGTACAGTGTTAGTGCATGCTGGGTGGTGTGGAGGTACAGTGTTAGTGTACATGGGTGGTGTGGAGTGTACAGTGGGTGGTAGAGGTACAGTGGGGTGGTGTGAGTGTGTAGTGGGGTGGTGTGAGTGTACAGCGGGGTGGTGTGAGTGTACAGTGGGGTGGTGTGTGAGTGCAGTGGGGTGGTGTGAGTGTGCAGTGAGTGTGTCCTCACCGAGCAGCAGGATCTTCACGGTGTTTAATTCACTCCTGGCCTGTTCGAACAGCAGTCTGTCGATCTGAGCGCTGCGGACCTTCGCCTTCTTCTCCTCATCAGTGAACTCAGAGCTGAAACACAGACCCATCTCTCACTCTCTCACTCTCTCACATCTCTCTCTCTGATGTTCTCCTGTAGGTCGTGGTTCGGTCGGCTGCGCTGTTAAACTCTGCAGAGTGGAACAGAAACTCCGGTGGAGGTGAGGGTGAGGGTGAAGTTGGAGTTGGAGTTGTTAAACTTCACTCCGCTCTGAACGGAGTGTTTCCAGGGAGACTCTCGAGACCGCACTCGCTGCTCTGAAGCGCCTCCAGCGCGGAGACTCCGCGCGGCGCCAAAAACACACCGCCGCCCAAACCTGCACCCCGCCGGCGCGGCGCAGTGACGTCACCGCCCAGCCCCGCACCACCTCTCCACACAGGAGATCAAATCTCTCAATCAGCCTGTCTGTCTCTCTTCATCTGTCTGTCTGTCTATCCATCTTTATCTCCATCTGTCCGTCTATCCGTACATACACAGATTTCTTTATCCGGCCATCCATCCCTCTCTCGGGGCCGCGGTGGCCCTCTGGTGAGGGAGTTGGCCCGGATCGGAAGATTGTGGGTTCGGCGTACCCTTGAGCAAGGTATCGTCTCTGTCACTGCTCCCAGGGTGCATTCAATAGCTGCCCCCTGCTGCACGTGTGGGTGAAACGCAGAGGTTGAATTTTGTTGTGTTGTGCTGCAAGGATTTTCACTTTCACTCTTTCTGTCCAACCATCCTTCTATCCAACCATCCTTCTATCTATCTAGTGTTCTCTTTCTATCCAACCATCCTTCTTTCTATCCAACCATCCTTCTATCTAGTGTTCTCTTTCTATCCAACCATCCTTCTATCTAGTGTTCTCTTTCTATCCAAATATCCTTCTTCTATCTAGTGTCTCTCTTTCTATCCAACCATCCTTCTTCATCTAGTGTTCTCTTTCTATCCAACCATCCTTCTATCTAGTGTTCTCTTTCTATCCAGCCTTCTGTCTAGTGTTCTCTTTCTATCCAACCATCCTTCTTTCTATCTAGTGTTCTCTTTCTCTCCAACCATCCTTCTTTCTATCTAGTGTTCTCTTCTATCCAACCATCCGTCTATCTAGTGTTCTCTTTCTATCCAGCCATCCGTCTAGTGTTCTCTCTCTATCCAACCATCCTTCTTTCTATCTAGTGTTCTCTTTCTATCCAACTATCCTTCTTTCTATCTAGTGTCTTCTTTCTATCCAACCATCCTTCATCTAGTGTTCCTCTTCATCCAACCATCCTCTTTCTATCTAGTGTTCTCTTTCTATCCAAATCCATCCTTCATTCATAGCATTCTCTTTCTCTATCCAACCATCCTTCTTTCTATCTAGTGTCTCCTCTTTCTATCCAACCATCCTTCTTCTATCTAGTGTTCTCTTTCATCCAACCATCCTTCTTTCTATCTAGTGTCTTCTATCCAACCATCCTCTTTCTATCTAGTGTTCTCTCTTTCTATCCAACCATCCTTCTTTCTATCTAGTGTTCTCTTTCTATCCAACCATCCATCTAGTGTTCTCTCTTCTATCCAACCATCCTTCTTTCTATCTAGCATGTCTCTTTCTATCCAACCATCCTTCTTTCTATCTAGTGTCTCTCTTTCTATCCAACCATCCTTTCCATCCATCTAGTGTCTCCTTTCTATCCAATCCATCCTTCTTTTCATCCAACCTCATCCTTCATCTAGTGTTCTCTTTCTATCCAACCATCCTTCTTTCTATCTAGTGTTCTCTTTCTATCCAACCATCCTTCTATCTAGTGTTCTCTTTCTATCCAACCATCCTTCTATCTAGTGTTCTCTTTCTATCCAACCATCCTTCTTTCTATCTAGTGTTCTCTTTCTATCCAACCATCCTTCTATCTATCTAGTGTTCTCTTTCTATCCAACCATCCTTCTTTCTATCCAACCATCCTTCTATCTGTCTAGTGTTCTCTTTCTATCCAACCATCCTTCTTTCTATCTAGTGTTCTCTTTCTATCCAACCATCCTTCTTTCTATCTAGTGTTCTTTCTATCCAACCATCCTTCTTTCTATCTAGTGTTCTCTTTCTATCCAACCATCCTTCTATCTAGTGTTCTCTATCCAACCATCCTCTATCTAGTGTTCTCTTCTATCCAACCATCCTTTCTCTTTCTATCTAGTGTTCTCTTTCTATCCAACCATCCTTCTTTCTATCTAGTGTTCCCTTCTATCCAAAATCCATCCTTCTATATCTAGTGTCTCTCTTTCATCCAAATCCATCCTTTCTTTCTCTATCTAGTGTTTCTTTCTATCCAACTATCCTTCTTCTATCTAGTGTTCTCTTTCTATCCAACCATCCTTCTCTATCTAGTGTTCTCTTTCATCCAACCATCCTCTTTCTCTATCTAGTGTCTCCTTTCTCTATCCAATCCATCCTTCTTTCCTATCTAGTGTTCTCTTTCTATCCAACCATCCTTCTATCTAGTGTTCTCTTTCTATCCAACCATCCTTCTATCTAGTGTTCTCTATCCAACCATCCTCTTTCTCTATCTAGCAGGTTCTCTTCATCCAACCATCCTTTCTATCTAGTGTTCTCTTTCTATCCAACCATCCTTCTATCTAGTGTTCTCTTTCTATCCAACCATCCTTCTTTCTATCTAGTGTTCTCTTTCTATCCAACCATCCTTCTTCTATCTAGTGTCTTCTTTCTATCCAACCATCTTTTCTCTCTTTCTATCTAGTGTCTTTCATCCAACCATCCTTCTTTCATCTAGTGTTCTCTCTTTCATCCAAATCCATCCTCTATCTAGTGTTCTCTCTCTATCCAACCCTCCTTCTATCTAGTGTCTCTCTTTCTATCCAACCATCCATCTTTCTATCTAGTGTTCTTTCTATCCAACCATCCTTCTTTCTATCTAGGGTTCTCTTTCTATCTAGTGTTCTCTTTCTATCCAACCATCCTTCTATCTATCTAGTGTTCTCTTTCTATCCAATCATCCTTCTTTCTATCTAGTGTTCTCTTTCTATCCAACCATCCTTCTATCTATCTATTGTTCTCTTTCATCCAATCATCCTTTCATCTAGTGTTCTCTTCTATCCAACCATCCTTCTTCTATCTATGTTCTCTTTCTATCCAACCTCCTCTTCTTTTCTATCTAGTGTTCTCTTTCTCTCTATCCAACCATCCTTCTTTATCTAGTGTTCTTTCTTTCTATCCAACCATCCTTCTTCTATCTAGTGTTCTTCTATCCAACCTCCTCTTTCTATCTAGTGTCTCTCTCCTCATCCAAACTACATCCTTCTATCTAGTGCGTTCTCTTTCATCCAACCTTCCATCTTTCTACCTAGTGTCTCTCTCTTTCTATCCAGCCACTTTCTATCTAGTGTTCTCTCTATCCAGCCATCCTTCTTTCTATCTAGTGTTCTCTCTCTATCCAGCCATCCTTCTTTCTATCTAGTGTTCTCTCTCTATCCAGCCATCCTTCTTTCTATCTAGTGTTCTCTCTCTATCCAGCCATCATTCTTTCTATCTAGTGTTCTCTTTCTATCCAGCCATCCTCATCTAGTGTTCTCTCTCTATCCAGCCATCATTCTTTCTATCTAGTGTCTCTCTTTCTATCCAGCCATCCTTCTTTCTATCTAGTGTTCTCTCTCTATCCAGCCATCCTTCTTTCTATCTAGTGTTCTTTCTATCCAACCCTCCATCTAGTGTTCTCTCTCTTTCTATCCCCCTCTCCCTTCTCTTTCTATTTAGTGTCCTCTCTCTTCTATCCAACCCTCCTTCTTTCTATCTAGTGTCTCTTTCTATCCAACCCTCCATCTAGTGTTCTCTCTCTTTCTATCCAACCATCCTTCTTTCTATCTAGTGTTCTCTCTCTCTCTCTCTCTCTCTCTATCCAACCATCCTTCTATCTAGTGTTCTCTCTTTCTATCCAGCCATCCTTCTTTCTATCTAGTGTTCTCTCTTTCTATCCAGCCATCCATCTTTCTATCTAGTGTTCTCTTTCTATCCAGCCATCCTTCTTTCTATCTAGTGTTCTCTCTTTCTATCCAACCATCCATCTTTCTATCTATCTATCTATCCATCCATCCATCTTCTATCTATCTCTCTATCTTTCTATCCAGCCATCCATCTTTCTATCTATAGTGTTCTCTCTTTCTATCCAGCCATCCTTCTTTCTATCTAGTGTTCTCTCTCTATCCAGCCATCCTTCTTTCTATCTAGTGTTCTCTCTCTTTCTATCCAACCATCCTTCTTTCTATCTAGTGTTCTTTCTATCCAACCCTCCATCTAGTGTTCTCTCTCTATCCAGCCATCCTTCTTTCTATCTACTGTTCTCTCTCTCTCTCTTTCTATCCACCCATCCATCTATCTAGTGTTCTTTCTATCCAACCTTCCATCTTTCTATCTAGTGTTCTCTCTCTCTCCATCTATCCAGCCATCGTTCTTTCTATCTAGTGTTCTCTCTCTCTATCCAACCATCCTATCTAAAGTGTTCTCTCTCTATCCAACAGTCCTTACTATCTAGTGTTCTCTTTCTATCCAACCATCCTTCTTTCTATCTAGTGTTCTCTTTCTATCCAACCATCCTTCTTTCTATCTAGTGTTCTCTTTCTATCCAACCATCCTTCTTTCTATCTAGTGTTCTCTCTTTCTATCCAACCCTCCTTCTATCTAGTCTTCTCTCTTTCTATCCAGCCATCCGTCTAGTGTTCTCTCTTTCTATCCAACCATCCGTCTAGTGTTCTCTCTTTCTATCCAACCATCCATCTTTCTATCTAGTGTTCTCTTTCCATCCAACTATCCTTCTTTCCTATCTAGTGTTCTCTCTTTCATCCAACCTCCATCTAGTGTCTCTTCTTCATCCAACTATCCTTCTTTCTATTTAGTGTTCTCTCTTTCTATCCAACCATCCTTCTTTCTATTTAGTGTTCTCTCTTTCTATCCAACCCTCCATCTAGTGTTCTCTCTTTCTATCCAACCCTCCATCTAGTGTTCTCTCTTTCTATCCAACCATCCTTCTTTCTATCTAGTGTTCTCGCTTCTTCTATCCAACCATCCTTCTTTCTATCTAGTGTCTCTCTCTCTCCATCTATCCAGCCATCGTTCTTTCTATCTAGTGTTCTCTCTCTCTATCCAACCATCCTTCTATCTAGTGTCTTCTCTATCCAACAGTCCTTACTATCTAGTGTTCTCTTTCTATCCAACCATCCTTCTTTCTATCTCCCAGTGTTCTCTCTTTCATCCAATCATCCTTCTTCTATCTGTGTGTTCTCTTTCTATCCAGTCATCCTTCTTTCTATCTAGTGTTCTCTTTCTATCCAACCATCCTTCTATCTAGTCTTCTTTCTATCCAGCCATCCGTCTAGTGTTCTCTCTTTCTATCCAACCATCCTTCTTTCTGTCTAGTGTTCTCTCTCCTCAACCAACCATCCTTCTATCTAGTGTTCTCTCTCTCTCTATCCAACCATCCTTCTATCTAGTGTTCTCTTTCTATCCAGCCATCCGTCTAGTGTTCTCTTTCTATCCAACCATCCTTCTTTCTATCTAGTTCTCTCTCTCTATCCAACCATCCTTCTACTCTAGTGTCTCTCTTTCTATCCAAACCCTCCATCTAGCAAGTTCTCTCTTTCTATCTAACCCTCCATCTAGTGTTCTCTTTCTCTATCCAACCTCCTTCTTTCTATCTAGTGTTCTCTCTTTCTTATCCAACCCTCCTTCTTTCTATCTAGTTCTCTTTCTATCCAACCCTCCTCTTCTTTCATCTAGCGTTCTCTCTTCTATCCAACCCTCCTTCTTTCTATCTAGTGTTCTCTCTCTCTTTCTATCCAACCATCCTTCTTTCTATCTAGTGTTCTTCTATCCAACCTTCCATCTTTCTATCTAGTGTTCTTTCTATCCAACCCTCCATCTAGTGTTCTCTCTCTTTCTATCCAACCATCCTTCTTTCTATCTAGTGTTCCCCTCTTTCTCATCCAACTATCCTTCCTTTCTCTATCTAGTGTCTCTTCTCATCCAACCATCCTTCTTTCTATCTAGTGTTCTCTATCCAACCATCCATCTTTCTATCTAGTGTTCTTTCTATCCAACCATCCTTCTTTCTATCTAGTGTTCTCTTCTATCCAACCCTCCATCTAGTGTTCTCTCTCTAACCAACAGTCCTTACTATCTAGCAAGGGTTCTCTTTCTAACCAACAGTCCTTTCTATCTAGTGTTCTTTCTATCCAACCATCCATCTTTCTATCAAACCATCCTTCTTTCTATCTAGTGTTCTTTCTATCCAACCATCCTTCTATCTAGTCTTCTCTCTTTCTATCCAGCCATCTGTCTAGTGTTCTCTTTCTATCCAACCATCCATCTTTCTATCTAGTGTTCTCTCTTTCTATCCAACCATCCATCTTTCTATCTAGTGTTCTCTCTTTCTATCCAACCATCCTTCTTTCTATCTAGTTTTCTCTTTCTATCCAACCCTCCATCTAGTGTTCTCTCTTTCTATCCAACCATCCATCTTTCTATCTAGTGTTCTCTTTCTATCAAACTATCCTTCTATATCTAGTCTTCTCTCTTTCTATCCAGCCATCCGTCTAGTGTTCTCTTTCTATCCAACCATCCTTCTTTCTGTCTAGTGTTCTTTCTATCCAACCATCCTTCTTTCTATCTAGTGTCTCTTTCATCCAATCATCCTCTATCTAGTGTCTCTTTCATCCAACCATCCTTTCTTTCTATCTAGTGTTCTCTTTCTATCCAACCCTCCATCTAGTGTTCTCTCTTTCTATCCAACCCTCCATCTAGTGTTCTCTCTTTCTATCCAACCCTCCTTCTTTCTATCTAGTGTTCTCTCTTTCTATCCAACCCTCCTTCTTTCTATCTAGTGTCTCTCTTTCTATCCAACCCTCCTTCTTTCTATCTAGTGTTCTCTCTCTCTTTCTATCCAACCCTCCTTCTTTCTATCTAGTGTTCTCTCTCTCTTTCTATCCAACCCTCCTTCTTTCTATCTAGTGTTCTCTTTCTATCCAACCTTCCATCTTTCTATCTAGTGTTCTTTCTATCCAACCCTCCATCTAGTGTTCTCTCTCTTTCTATCCAACCATCCCTCTTTCTATCTAGTGTTCTCTCTTCTATCCAACCATCCTTCCTTTCTATCTAGTGTTCTCTCTATCCAACCATCCTTCTTCTTCTATCTAGTGTTCTCTTCTATCCAACTCATCCATCTTCTTCTATCTAGTGTTCTTTCTATCCAACCATCCTTCTTTCTATCTAGTATTCTCTTTCTATCCAACCCTCCATCTAGTGTTCTCTCTCTAACCAACAGTCCTTACTATCTAGTGTTCTCTTTCTATCCAACCATCCTTCTTTCTATCTAGTGTTCTTTCTATCCAACCATCCATCTTTCTATCAAACCATCCTTCTTTCTATCTAGTGTTCTTTCTATCCAACCATCCTTCTATCTAGTCTTCTCTCTTTCTATCCAGCCATCTGTCTAGTGTTCTCTCTTTCTATCCAACCATCCATCTTTCTATCTAGTGTTCTCTCTTTCTATCCAACCATCCATCTTTCTATCTAGTGTCTCTCTTTCTATCCAACCATCCTTCTTTCTATCTAGTTTTCTTCTATCCAACCCTCCATCTAGTGTTCTCTCTTCTATCCCAACTATCCATCTTTCATTCAGTGTCTTCTTCTATCCAACCATCCTTCTATCTAGTCTTCTCTCTTTCTATCCAGCCATCCGTCTAGTGTTCTCTTTCTATCCAACCATCCTTCTTTCTATCTAGTGTTCTCTTTCTATCCAATCCATCCTTCTTTCTATCTAGTGTTCTCTTTCATCCAATCATCCTTCTATCTAGTGTCTCTCTTTCTCATCCAATCATCCTTTCTATCTAGCAAATTCTTTTTCTTATCCAAACCTTCCATCTTTCTATCTAGTGTTCTTTCTATCCAACCCTCCATCTAGTGTTCTCTCTCTCTCTCTATCCAACCTTCCTTCTTTGTCTAGTGTTCTCTTTCTATCCAACCATCCTTCTTTCTATTTAGTGTTCTCTCTTTCTATCCAACCATCCTTCTTTCTATCTAGTGTTCACTCTTTCTATCCAACCATCCTTCTTTCTATCTAGTGTTCTCTCTCTCCATCTATCCAGCCATCGTTCTTTCTATCTAGTGTTCTCTCTCTCTATCCAACCATCCTTCTATCTAGTGTTCTCTCTATCCAACAGTCCTTACTATCTAGTGTTCTCTTTCTATCCAACCATCCTTCTTTCTATCTAGTGTTCTCTTCATCCAATCATCCTCTTTCTATCTAGTGTTCTTCTATCCAGTCATCCTTCTTCTCATCTGGTGTCTTTCTATCCAACCATCCTATCTAGTCTTTCATCCAGCCATCCGCCTAGTGTTCTCTTTCATCCAAATCCATCCTTCTTCTGCCCAGTGCTCCCCAACCAACCATCCTTCTATCTAGTGTTCTCTCTCTCTCTATCCAACCATCCTTCTATCTAGTGTTCTCTTTCTATCCAGCCATCCGTCTAGTGTTCTCTTTCTATCCAACCATCCTTCTTTCTATCTAGTTCTCTTTCTATCCAAACTATCCTTCTTCTATCTAGTGTTCTCTTTCTATCCAACCCCTCCCATCTATAGTGTTCTCTTTCTATCCAACCCTCCATCTAGTGTTCTCTCTTTCTATCCAACCATCCTTCTTTCTATCTAGTGTTCTCTTTCTATCCAACCATCCTTCTTTCTATCTAGTGTCTCTTCTTCTATCCAACCTCCTTCTTTCTATCTAGTGTCTTCTCTCTCTTTCATCCAACCTCCTTCTTTCTATCTAGTGTTCTTTCATCCAACCTCCATCTTAGTGTTCTCTCTCTCTCTCTATCCTGTAACCTTCCTTCTTTGTCTAGTGTCTTCTTTCTTATCCAAATCCATCCTTCTTTCTATTTAGTGTTCTCTTTCTATCCAACCATCCTTCTTTCTATCTAGTGTCTTCGCTTCTTTCTATCCAAACTATCCTTCTTTCATCTAGTGTTCTCTCTCTCCATCTATCCAGCCATCGTTCTTTCTATCTAGTGTTCTCTCTCTCTATCCAACAGTCCTTACTATCTAGTGTTCTCTTTCTATCCAACCATCCTTCTTTCTATCTAGTGTTCTCTTTCTATCCAATCATCCTTCTTCTATCTAGTGTTCTCTTTCTATCCAGTCATCCTTCTTTCTATCTAGTGTTCTCTATCTATCCAACCATCCTATCTAGTCTTCTTTCTATCCAGCCATCCGTCTAGTGTTCTCTCTTTCTATCCAACCATCCTTCTTTCTGCTCAGTGTCTTCTCTCCTCTAACCAACCACATCCCTTCATCTAGTGTCTTCTCTCTATCCAACCATCCCCATCTTAGTGTCTCTCTATCCAGCCATCCGCCTAGTGTTCTCTCTCTTTCTATCCAAACTATCCTCTTTCATCTAGTTCTCTCTTCTATCCAACCATCCTTCTTTCTATCTAGTGTTCTCTTTCTATCCAACCCTCCATCTAGTGTTCTCTCTTTCTATCCAACCCTCCATCTAGTGTTCTCTCTTCATCCAACCCTCCTTCTTCTATCTAGTGTTCTCTTTCTCTATCCAACCTCCTTCTTTCTATCTAGTGTTCTCTTCTCTTTCTCTATCCAACCCTCCTTCTTCTATCTAGTGTTCTCTCTCTTCTATCCAACCCTCCTTTCTATCTAGTGTCTCTCTTTCTATCCAACCTTCCATCTTTCATTCAGTGTTCTTTCATCCAACCTCCATCTATGTTCTCTCTCTTTCTATCCAACCATCCTTCTATCTAGTGTTCTCTCTTTCTATCCAACCATCCTCTCTATCTAGTGTCTCTTCATCCACCCTCCCATCTTTCTATCTAGTGTTCTTCTATCCAGCCATCCTTCTCTTCTATCTAGTGTTCTTCTCTCTATCCAAACTATCCTTCTGTATCTAGTGTTCTCTCTCTAACCAACAGTCCTTACTATCTAGTGTTCTCTTTCTATCCAACCATCCATCTTTCTATCTAGTGTTCTCTTTCTATCCAACCATCCTTCTTTCTATCTAGTGTTCTCTTTCTATCCAACCCTCCATCTAGTGTTCTCTTTCATCTAAATCCATCCTTCTTTCTATCTAGTGTTCTTTCTTATCCAACCATCCTTCTTTCTATCTAGTGTCTTCTTCTATCCAACCATCCTTCTATCTATCTAGTGTTCTCTTTCTATCCAACCATCCTTCTTTCTATCTAGTGTTCTCTTTCTATCCAACCATCCTTCTTTCCTATCTATAGTGTTCTTCTATCCAACCATCCTTCTTTCTCTATTCAGTGTTCTTTCATCCAACCCTCCATCTAGTGTTCTCTCTAACCAATGTAGTCCTTTACTTCATCTAGTGTTTTCTTTCTATCCAACCATCTTCTTTCTATTTAGTGTTCTTCTTTCTATCCAACCATCCATCTTTCTATCAAACCATCCTTCTTCTATCTATGTTCTTTCTATCCAAATCATCATTCTATCTAGTCTTCTTCTATCCAGCCATCTGTCTAGTGTCTCTCTTCTATCCAACCCATCCATCTTTCTATCTAGTGTTCTCTCTTTCTATCCAACCATCCATCTTTCTATCTAGTGTTCTCTTTCTATCCAACCATCCTTCTATCTAGTTTTCTCTTTCTATCCAACGCTCCATCTAGTGTTCTCTTCTTTCTATATTCAAATACATCCATCTTCTATCTAGTGTTCTCTTTCTATCCAACCATCCTTCTATCTAGTCTTCTCTCTTTCTATCCAGCCATCCGTCTAGTGTTCTCTTTCTATCCAACCACTCTTCTTTCTCATCTAGTGCTCCTTTCATCCAATCATCCTTTCTATCTAGTGTGCTCTTTCTATCCAATCATCCTTCTTTCTATCTAGTGTCTCTCTTCTATCCAATCATCCTCTTTCTCTATCTAGTGTTCTTTCTATCCAACCCTCCATCTAGTGTTCTCTCTCTTTCTATCCAACCATCCTTCTTTCTATCTAGTGTTCTCTCTCTTTCATCCAAATCCGTCCTTCTTCTATCTAGTGTTCTTTCTATCCACCCTTCCATCTTTCTATCTAGTGTTCTTTCTATCCAACCTTCCATCTTTCTATCTAGTGTTCTTTCTATCCAACCCCTCCATCTAGTGTTCTCTCTCTCTCATCCAACTATCCTCTTGTCTAGTGTCTTTCTATCCAACCATCCTCTTCTCTCTATCTAGTGTTCTCTCTTCTTTCATCCAATCATCCTTCTTCTATCTAGTGTCTCTTTCTATCCAACTGTCCTTCTTCTATCTAGTGTCTCTCTTTCATCCAATCATCCTTCTTCTATCTATGTGTTCCTCTTTCTATCCAACCATCCATTCTAGTCTTCTTTCATCCAGCCTCTGTCTAGTGTTCTTCTATCCACCCATCCATCTTTGTCTAGTGTTCTCTCTATCCAACCATCCGTCTATCTAGTGTTCTCTTTCTATCCAGCCATCCGTCTAGTGTTCTCGCTCTATCCAACCATCCTTCTTTCTGTCTAGTGTTCTCTCTCTATCCAACCATCCTTCTTTCTGTCTAGTGTTCTCTCTCTCCAACCATCCTTCTTTCTGTCTAGTGTTCTCTCTCTCTATCCAACCATCCTTCTTTCTATCTAGTGTTCTTTCTATCCAACCCTCCATCTAGTGTTCTCTCTTTCTATCCAACCATCCTTCTTTCTATCTAGTGTTCTCTCTCTTTCTATCCAACCATCCTTCTTTCTATCTAGTGTTCTCTTTCTATCCACCCTTCCATCTTTCTATCTAGTGTTCTTTCTATCCAGCCATCCTTCTTTCTATCTAGTGTTCTCTTTTCTCTATCCAACCATCCTTCTATCTAGTGTTCTCTCTCTAACCAACAGTCCTTACTATCTAGTGTTCTCTTTCTATCCAAATCCATCCATCTTCTATCAAACCATCCTTCTTCTATCTAGTGTCTCTTCATCCAACCATCCTTCTATCTAGTCTCTCTTTCTATCCAGCCATCCATCTGTGCCTCTTCATCCAACCATCCATCTTCTATCTATGCCCTCTTTCTATCCAACCATCCTTTCTTTCTATCTAGTGTCTTTCATCAAACCATCCTTCTTTCATCTAGTGTCTTCTCTTTCATCCAACCATCCATCTTTCTTATCTAGCATGTTCTCTTCATCCAACTATCCTTCTTTCTATCTAGTGTTCTCTTTCTATCCAACCCTCCATCTAGTGTTCTCTCTCTAACCAACAGTCCTTACTATCTAGTGTTCTCTTTCTATCCAACCATCCTTCTTTCTATTTAGTGTTCTTTCTATCCAACCATCCATCTTTCTATCAAACCATCCTTCTTTCTATCTAGTGTTCTTTCTATCCAACCATCCTTCTTATCTAGTCTTCTCTTCTATCCAGCCATATCTGTCTATGTTTCTTCTATCCAAATCCATCCATCTTTCTATCTGAGTGTGCCTTCTTTCTATCCAACCATCCATCTTTCTATCTAGTGTTCTCTCTATCCAACCATCCTTCTATCTAGTCTTCTCTCTTTCTATCCAGCCATCCGTCTAGTGTTTCTTTCTATCCAACCATCCTTCTTTCTGTCTAGTATGTCTCTTTCATCCAACCATCCCTTCTATCTAGGTTCTCTTTCTCATCCAATCATCCTTTCTTTCTATCTAGTGTTCTCTCTTCTATCTAATCATCCTTTCTTTTCTATCTTATGTGTTCCTCTCTTTCTATCCAACCCTCCTTCTTTTTCTATCTAGTGTTCTCTCTTTCTATCCAACCCTCCTTCTTTCTATCTAGTGTTCTCTCTTTCTATCCAACCCTCCTTCTTTCTATCTAGTGTTCTCTCTTTCTATCCAACCCTCCTTCTTTCTACTTCAGTGTCTCTCTTTCTATCCAACCTCCTTCTTTCTACCCAGTGTCTCTCTTTCTATCCAACCTTCCATCTTTCTATCTAGTGTTCTTTCTATCCAACCCTCCATCTAGTGTTCTCTCTCTTTCTATCCAACCATCCTTCTTTCTATCTAGTGTTCTCTCTCTTTCTATATCCAACCATCCTTCTTCTATCTATATGCAAATTTTCTATCCACCCTTCCATCTTTCTATCTAGTGTTCTTTCTATCCAACCTTCCATCTTTCTATCTAGTGTTCTTTCTATCCAACCCTCCATCTAGTGTTCTCTCTCTCTATCCAACCATCCTTCTTTGTCTAGTGTTCTCTTTCTATCCAATCATCCTTCTTTCTATCTAGTGTTCTCTTTCTATCCAATCATCCTTCTTCTATATATCTATAGTGTTCTCTCTCTATCCAATCATCCTTCTTTCATCTAGTGTTCTCTTTCTATCCAATCATCCTTCTTTCTATCTAGTGTTCTCTTTCTATCCAACCATCCTTCTATCTAGTCTTCTTTCTATCCAGCTTCCCGTCTAGTGTTCTTTCTATCCACCCATCCATCTTTGTCTAGTGTTCTCTCTATCCAACCATCCGTCTATCTAGTGTTCTCTTTCTATCCAGCCATCCGCCTAGTGTTCTCGCCATCCAACCATCCTTCTTCATCTAGTGTCCTCTTTCATCCAATCAGTCCTTCTATCTAGTGTTCTCTTTCTATCCAATCATCCTTCTTTCTATCTAGTGTTCTCTTTCTATCCAATCATCCTTCTTTCTATCTAGTGTTCTCTTTCTATCCAATCATCCTTCTTTCTATCTAGTGTTCTTTCTATCCAACCATCCTTCTTTCTATCTAGTGTTCCCTTTCTCTATCCAATCATCCTTCTTTCTATCTAGTGTTCCCTTCTATCCAATCATCCTCTTCTTCTATCTAGTGCTCCCCTTCTATCCAACCATCCTTCTATCTAGTCTTCTTTCTATCCAGCCTTCCGTCTAGTGTTCTATCCACCCATCCATCTTTGTCTAGTGTTCTCTCTATCCAACCATCCGTCTATCTAGTGTTCTCTTTCTATCCAGCCATCCGGTCAGTAATTCCGCCATCCAACCATCCTTCTTTTCTGTCTAGTGTTCTCTCTCTCATCCAACTATCCTTCTTTCCATTCAGTGTTTCTCTCATCCAACCATCCTTCTTTCTGTCGTGTTCTCTCTCTCTAACCAACCATCCTTCTTTCTGTCATGTTCTCTCTCTAACCAACCATCGTTCTATCTAGTGTTCTCTCTCTCTCTATCCAACTTTCCTTCTTACATTCATAGTGCTTCTATCCAACCATCCTTCTATCTAGTGTTCTTTCTATCCAGCCATCCGTCTAGTGTTTCTTTCTATCCAACCATCCTTCTTTCTGTCTAGTGTTCTTTCTATCCAACCCTCCATCTAGTGTTCTCTCTCTCTCTCTATCCAACCATCCTTCTTTGTCTAGTGTTCTCTGTCTATCCAACCATCCTTCTATCTAGTGTTCTCTTTCTATCCAATCATCCTTCTTTCTATCCAATCATCCTTCTTTCTATCTAGTGTTCTCTTTCTATCCAACCATCCTTCTATCTTAGTCTTCTTTCTATCCAGCCTTCCGTCTAGTGTTCTATTCACCCATCCATCTTTGTCTAGTGTTCTCTCTATCCAACCATCCGTCTATCTAGTGTTCTCTTTCTATCCAGCCATCCGTCTAGTGTTCTCGCTCTATCCAACCATCCTTCTTTCTGTCTAGTGTTCTCTCTCTCTATCCAACCATCCTTCTTTCTGTCTAGTGTTCTCTCTCTCTATCCAACCATCCTTCTTTCTGTCTAGTGTTCTCTCTCTCTATCCAACCATCCTTCTTTCTGTCTAGTGTTCTCTCTCTCTATCCAACCATCCTTCTTTCTGTCGTGTTCTCTCTCTAACCAACCATCCTTCTTTCAGTCATGTTCTCTCTCTAACCAACCATTGTTCTATCTAGTGTTCTCTCTCTCTATCCAACTTTCCTTACTATCTAGTGTTTCTCTCTATCCAACCATCCTTCTATCTAGTGTTCTTTCTATCCAGTCATCCGTCTAGTGTTTCTTTCTATCCAACTATCTCTGTCTATAGTTCTTCTATCCAACCATCCTTCTTTCTTGCTCATAGTGTTCTTTCCTATCCAACCATCCTCTTTCTGTTCAGTGTTCTTCGCTTCATCCAACCATCCTTCTTTCAGGGGATTCAGTGTTCCTCTCTTTCATCCAACCTCCATCTAGTTCTCTTTCTATCCAACCATCCTCTTCATGGTGTGCCGTACAGACTCCAAGAATGACAAGGGTCACTTCTGTTTTCTTATTCAGTGTTCTCTCTTCTATTCAACCTCTCTCTCCATCTATTCCAACTCATCCTTTCTTCTATCTATGTTCTCTCTCTCTTTCTATCCAACCCTCCTCTCTCTCTCTCTCTCCTGCTTTTAGATCATGAAGGTGTTGCTACCAGGAATTAATGAATGGACACAAAAAAATGGGCACCCCAGTTTTCCCTAAAACTCATCAACACCGTAGTCCCAGAAACGTGCCTCAAATCTCCACACCGGTCCGTCATCCTGTCAAACAAGCGTCCGCCCGAGGCGGATCCAACCGGCCTCATTCAGAAGATCGTCATGGCAACTGAAATCACCAAACAGAAACCACGTCCTGAACGAGAGCAGAAATCAGTCGGGACAACCAGGCGCTGGAGGACGGTTTATTGGGTCAAAGGTGGGAAGAAAGCAGTTCCTACAGAATCGTAACAGGAGGGACATCCCGAGCTGATGTCTTCATTAAAACGAGAAGAAAGAGGAGAATCACATACAGAAACACAGAAAGGGGAGAATTACATTCAAGAACAGGCGTCAAACTCAGATTCTTCCTAAAAAAAACTAACGGACCCGATGTTTCTGCAGCTTCATGAATAAAACTCTTCAACGTCACAGATTCAGATTCAGACCTTTCCTTCTTTTTAACCTTTGGCTCCGGATTAATCGTCAGAGGATCGTCTCTGAGAACGAAAAGTCCAGGAAGAAACCTGGACGTGTCCTTAAAAAGCCTCTAGTGTCTTATTTTCTAAAGCTGATTAAAAAAGCAAGGCGAGGAGATCCAGGTCTCAGATCGGTTCGATCTCTTCGCATTCGACACGGACCGACAGCCAATCAGGGTTTAAAACAAGCTGCGCCTTCCTAATGCCTAAAATTACAATCTTAAAAAAGATTTTCCTGAACTTCATCAGACTCTAGATCACCGCCATCCACTCAGGAGAGCAGCTCCGGATGAAGATGTCCAGAAAAGTTATTTCCCCCCAATAAACATTCAAAGATGAGCTCAGGGACGTTTAAACCTTCGCTGACCAAGACTCAAACCTCTCGTTTCTTCATGTTCTGCATCAGACTTTCTTGTATTTTAATGTGTTGAGGAACGGTTCTCCAGATCTTCCTGAAGGACAATGTTGTCTCTCATTTTCAGTCCAGTCTCTGTACCTGAGCAGTTCTCCAGATCTTCCTGAAGGACAGTGTTGTTGTTCCCCTCATGTTCAGTCCAGTCTCTGTACCTGAGCAGTTTCCCAGAAGCAGTGTGAGATCATCTCCCAATGGAGAATAAAAAGGCAGCCGTCCAAAGAAGAGCTTCGGGACGTCCTTCAAGAAGCCTGGAGAAGGGTTCCTGAACCTAAAGAAAGGTCTAAGAGAGTTGAGGCCGTGCTGAAGAATAACGGTGTGGTGAATACTGACTTTATAGCTGGTTGGCATGAAACTCTGTGTGTTCAGACTGGAGTTACGTGTGTTTGTACAGAACCCACTAAACTACTGTCTCACTTTCACACAGAACAGACAGAAACGAGACACTTGAGAGCAGCAGGACGTCTCCAGATAAAAGCAGTAAACGAGGCTCTCCTGGCGGTGCAGGACACTGTGCACAAGAATTTGAAACAGAAGGGAAAAAAAGAAGTAGCTCAAAACGACACGTCGTGACTAAAGAGCGCATCTCTACCCGTTTAACGTCAGACTATAAAGCCGGGCCGGAACCTGACGGAACCGTTTCAGCTCCGGTTCCAGCCGCCTGCGGTTTTTATGCAGGAAACAGGGCGGAGGTGCCTGAGTGATAAAAACAGAGAAAAGAATTCAAACGAACGTTTAATAAAAGGTTCAACCAGGATCATCGATGTTAGAGTAAAGCTTTAAAAAAGACGACTGGGACGCCATGGTTCGGACGTTTCAAGCCAACATCTGATGGAGCTTCTTGGCCTCGCAGGACCCCCAGAGTAGAAATATGGAAGAACGCAGCGTGAACACGCCCCGCTTCACTCAATCTGAAGCTGATTTTTTAGCTACTCGCCCAGTTTAAACGTAGCGGTATAAAAAAATTCGCCTTTTTTTTTTTTTTTTCTTTCCAGAACAGCAAGGACTGCTGCAGTTTGAGGGGAACAGCTGGAGGGAGGAGGAAAGGAGGAGAGAACCGGTGTTTTGTTTTTTTTTTTCCCTTTTTCAAGCCCTTAGATTCGCTCGGTGGCGTCTCCGTTGTCCACCTTCTCTCGTCTCTTGGTTACTGGGAGTCTTCCCGGCTCTTCTCGCCGTCCTCTCGTCCCTTCAGGGCCTCGATCGCCGCCATCTCCTTCGCTTCCTTCTTCTGATTCCGCGCCTCGAACTGCAGCCTGGAAAAAACAAAACAAAAAACAAGGAAGGTTTGTGTTTGAGATCCGAACGGAATCTGATTTTGTGTCATTTAACGGACGTCACACACACGGTTTGACCTTGAAAGCAGGTATTTGAAAGTGAAGTGAAAGTGAAAGCTACCACTTCGCCATTGTGAAACGCGAGCGCAGCACAACCCAATCCCCTGCAAGCCACCCACACACACACGCAGCTAGGGGAAGCACCCAGGAAGCGGTGATGGGGACAGTAATTAGGGCAATTATTGCGAGGGAATCGAACTCATCGATCTTCCGATCCGGACGATTTCACCGCTGCGCTCCGCTCTACCGCTACTTCGCGGTTTTAAAGTCAACGTTAATTTAACACGATGTCAGAGCTGCATGGAGACCGAACCTCTGGAACGCCCATATAAGGAGTTGTTTTTTATAACCGCAGAGATTCTCACGTGTCAGATTTGTTCTGCTGGAGGTTCTCTTAGGGCTCATGATCAAAATGACACACACACACACCCAGCCCCTCGGCGACTCTCTGCACACGTCATCAGTTGTGAGGCTGCTCTCGCCGTCAATGACATCTAAATATCCTCTCGCCTTTCGGTTCCTGCACAACATTAACATTCATCAACATCAACAACAACAATCTCTACAGAAGAAAGGCCCAAATGCGGCTGAATTTCTAGTGACTTTCTGTATTTCAAATGTGTTGTTGGAGGAGCAGTTCCTCCAGATCTTCCTGAAGGATAGTGTTGTTGTCTTCATGTTCAGTCCAGTCTCTGTACCTGAGCAGTTCTCCAGATCTTCCTTAAGGTCAGTGTTTTGTTTCTCATTTTCAGTCCAGTCTCTGTACCTGAGCAGTTCTCCAGATCTTCCTTGAAGGACAGTGTTGTTGTCTCTCACAGTCTGAATCCAGCTACACTGGCAGTCCAGATTCACTAGGCATGGGGCACACTTCTGAGGTCACTTAGGTCTGGCAAAACTGAGTAGCACTGACTCTAAGTATAGGCTATTGCCTTATGCTGAAACAACTGCTTAGCATTTGCAAGTTTATGGTGAGATCATCTCCACAGAGAACGCAGCGCAGCCGGCGAAGAAGAGCTGGACGCCCCTTCAAGAAGCCTGGAGAAGTGTTCCTGAACCCTAAAGAAAAGAGCTGGTCTAAGAGAGTTGAGGCTGTGCTGAAGAATAACGGTGGGTGGTGAATGTTGACTAAAGCTGCTTAGAATGAAGCGCTTCTTTTGTTTTAGACTGAGCATGCAGTTTTGACAGAACCCTGGAGCCTGCATCACAAACGTTCAGCTCTTTCTCCACGACTGATGTCTGAGGACGTAAATGTGGAGAAAGGATCAGGGACGGGGTTTTACTGAGGACGAATACAGGAAGCACAAGCACCTCCGACCCACACGATCCAACACACAATGCTCTGAATACACGTGGACTCTAATGACATCCGCTCTGGGACAGTGTCCCAACCTCCCGGGACGCCCTGCCAGGCAGAAGCCGACGCAAACTTGCACCGTTACACTCACAGCATAGGTCGGCGCCACCCTTGTCTGGGAAGACCTCCGCCCCTGTCTCGCAGACACACCAGGTCCACTCATGACGAGTAGCAGTGACAGATTTACCACAGAGGACATTCAGTTCGACCAATCAGGAGGAGCTGAGGGGGTGTCACTTTAAATGATCCAGGAGGTCTTTATCAACACCAGATGGGGCTCCGAATACCACTTGAGCACGTACTGAGAGAGAGAGAGAGAGAAAGCATACACACAGAGACACACAGAGAGAGACATACAGAGAGAGAGAGAGAGACAGGCACAGAGAGAGAGACACAGAGAGAGAGAGAGAGAGAGAGAGAGAAAGACATAACACAGAGAGAGAGACACATAGAGAGAGAGAGAGAGAGAGAGAGAGAGAGATAGACAGAGAGAGACAGAGAGAGAGAGAGAGAGAAAGATACACACAGAGAGAGACACATGAAAGAGAGACACACAGAGAGAGAGAGAGAGAGAGAGAGAGAGAGAAAGACACACACAGAGACACACAGAGAGAGACACACAGAGAGAGAGAGAGACACACACAGAGAGAGACACAGAGAGAGACACAGAGAGAGAGAGAGAGGAGAGAGAGAAAGACACACACAGAGAGAGACACACAGAGAGAGAGAGAGAGAGAGAGAGAAAGACACACACAGAGAGAGACACACAGAGAGAGAGAGAGAGAGGAGAGAGAGAAAGACACACACAGAGAGACACACACAGAGAGAGAGAGAGAGAGAAAGACACACACAGAGAGAGACACACAGAGAGAGACACACAGAGAGAGAGAGAGAGAGAGAGAGAGAAAGACACACACAGAGAGACACACAGAGAGGATGCTACAGAGAGAGAGAGAGAGAGAAAGACACACACAGAGACACACAGAGACACACAGAGAGAGAGAGAGAGAGAAAGCATACACACAGAGAGAGACACACAGAGAGAGACACAGAGAGAGAGAGAGAGAGAGAGACACACACACACAGAGAGAGAGAGACAGAGAGAGAGAGAGAGAGAGAGAAAGACACATACAGAGAGACACAGAGAGAGACACACAGAGAGAGAGAGAGAGAGAGAGAGAGAGAAAGAGACACATACAGAGAGAGAGACAGAGAGAGAGAGAGAGAGAGAGTGAGACACCCACAGAGAGACACACATGAGAGAGACACACAGAGAGGAGACACAGAGAGAGAGAGAGAGACAGAGAGAGAGACGCTCGGGTGAGATGCTGAGGACTGAGTCCTGAAACATCTTCTGCACTGAAGAAAAAAGATGATTTGATTTTTAAACTATATCGCCCAGACGGCCAGCTTGGAGGGTTGGGTCTATCACTGGAAATAAAAACCCATTTCCTGTTTGTGTTGGCTTGAAGCCTTTGTTCATTTGATGTTGTGATCGAAGTTTCTACACCTGGTTAAAAGCTCACCTGAGATCAAAGGACATCGTAGGGAGAATATAAATGAGGTCAGAGAATCTTATTGATATGTGGTGTGTGTGTGTGTGTGTG
Organism: Hepsetus odoe; assembly: GCA_017165825.1. Lineage (NCBI taxonomy): Eukaryota > Metazoa > Chordata > Actinopteri > Characiformes > Hepsetidae > Hepsetus > Hepsetus odoe. Next base: position 387,216 of record CM029391.1, read on the forward strand.
TGTGTGTGTGTGAGAACCCACTACCTGCACGCCCAGTACGCCCCAGAGTCCCCGTGATGTTCGCGATGGGGTAGTTCTTCCTTTGTACCGTCTACTTCCTGTAAAAAAAAAAAAAAAGAATCAATCTGGATCAGATCCGATTAGATCTGAATCAGATCCGGATTGTCTTTCTCGGCTCTCAGCGCTCGGAGTTCGAGCGAGGAGTGGACTCTCATCTCGCCCAGAGCTGCTACTGATGGGCTCCAAAGTTAAAGCACATGAAAGTGAAAGTGACACGTTCCCTCTCGGAGCCCGGACCGAGAAAAAAGAAAGTGTCTGCAAATTTTATCCGTCGCCGAGTTCTGGAGCGGACGCTGATCTGAGGTGTCAAACTGCTCTTCAGTCCCTCTCTGTTTTCAAAGCTCTCTGCCAAACATCAACCGATTCCTTTTTTTCTTTCCCCAGAATGAACAAGTGCACATTTTTTTCTTTTTAAAAACAACTTTCAGATCAATTTACTTTCTTGAAAGTGTTTCGATGTGAATTTTGTAATTTGGTTCTCATCGCCATCACTGTAATCGCCACGTTACAGCTCGACGAGTACGTTCCATCAAACAGGAAACAAAAACCATTAAAACCATTTCAAGCGCCGCTGATCAAACGAGCGGGCCGATTACAGGAGGGTGCGTTTAGGCAGAGACGCCGCCGCGCGTCCAAAACGTCCAGTTGGTGAGACGAGCTCGAAATAGGCGACGCCAACCGCCCAACGGTCTGGCGCGGGATCCGAGCAAATTGGGACGCGCTCCCTGCTCGCTCGACCCAGGCGGCACCCCTCGCCTGAACACCTGTCCCAGGTGGGATGCGTCCCGCTATGTGTGTGAAAGGAGCGCTTCTGGGGGAAGTAGAGGGGACAAGTGTCCCAAACGGTCAGGTGTCCGTCTTTAAACGGGACGTTTTCATTTTAGACCAAGATCCGATCAGCGTCAGTTCTGCAGGTCAGAGGCTCTCCAGGTCAATGAGAGGTCAGTGCTTAACCTCAGTGACCTGGAAAACACACAGGAGAGAGGAGAGAGTGAGTGTGTGTGTGTGTGTGTGTGTGAACACGAGGACACACACCGCCCTCACTTTTTTTCCCCCCTTTTCATGAATGATCCGTACCAACCGTCAAACTCAAGAAGAAAATATTTTTATAATTAGATGTTTAGATTAATTCTAATATATGGAAATACTATATAATAATATTATAATTCTATTAATTATAATACAAAAATATTTTGTGTGTGTGATTTGCAGGTTGTTTTTACAGCTAAGCTGCATTAAAAGTAAATTCAATTAAAATGATTAATCATATTTGTAACTATTTTTATTTATTAACTATTATTATTATTATTATTATTATTATTACCAGAAATAGAAAGTTTTTTTGTCTTTAAAAACGCTTAAAACTAAACTCGACTTCTCGAGCAATAAACGCCAGACACCCTGACCGTACAGATGAGCGATTATTAAATAACGGAGGCTTATTTTTGCAGCGACGATAAAATGTGCTCTTGACTCAAGGTTACAACTACAATTAAAATGACTAAAATTACTACAATTAAAATACATAAATAATTAAAAACACACACAAAAACAAATAATAATAATAACTTAAATAAAAATTTTAATACATTTTTAAAAAATTCTAAGATTTTTTTTCAATATAATTTTGTGGTATTAAAATATTTGAAAACCAGAGAAACAGACTAATATAATATATTCTAAAAATAATGAGATCAGACAGCAGGGCTACACTGTGTGTGTGTGTGTGTGTGTTTTCACACACCTGGTCAAAGTGCAGTCCCACGATGACGTACGGCCTCTCGGCCTGTTTGGACACCGTCTCCAGGAAGTCCACGTGACCGATGTCTGTCAGAGAGTCAAGGCTGCTGGAGAAGAAACTCCAGGAGCTCCTTCCTTTTATTCCACCTGCAACTTTGATTCATTTTTGAGAACCCGGTTCAGTCAACATTCGGGCAGGACGGGCACTGAGGAAGCAGGGGCGCTTAACTTTACGCATCGCCAACCGACGTAGCGATGTGTTCCGAAAAATAATACAGAAATAAGTGGATCTAAGGAGGATAGCGGATGGGCGAGGACGCAGGGATTAGAGGCGTGTGGAGGTTCAGGGAAGGATGAGACGGACAGGATTGTGATCGCAGTGTATGAGAGTGGACAGCCTGGTTGACGATTTGGAGACAAAGTGAGATCAGGTTGGTTTGGACGTATCCAGAGTGATACGAGGAGGATGCTTATGACGGAGCTGCCAGGAAAGAGGAGAAGAGGAAGGACAAGGAGGAGATTATGGGTGTGGTGAGAGAGGACATGCAGATGTGAAAGAGGAAGATGCAGAGGACGGGAAGACACGGAGACGGAGCAGAGGGACGGAAGGATACGGAAGAGGTCAAAAGCTCCGGCCACGTAAATGATGGTGTCTCCGTGTTGAGGCTCTTTCCCCGAGGCGAACTGGATGATCTTCTGAGACGTCTGGAGGAACTGGGAGACGCCGGTCCACGGACTGTGACCTTTAGGACCCTGAGAAAGACACAGACGCAGGCGGTCTTACAGATATAGGGTTCTACAGGGTTCTACTGAGTAATCAGATCATTCACAACCAGCCAGGATTAATGCAAAATGTCCAAAAGATCAGGGGTTTCCAAACCGTTCTAGCAGAGGACATAACAAAATAAAGGACACACCCACAAGTACGAGGACATCGGGGACATCGGTTACTCCTTCAGTCAGTTAAGACCCTTAATTCCCCTTCATTTAAATTGAACTGAAATGTTGAACATTATTCTGATGTTTATTTCTCAAAAGTCCCAATAACAGGTCAGAAAGTGACCCCTAGTGGACAAATGGAGCTCAACCCAGAGACGCTGGAGGGACGGCGTCCAGTTTCAAGACCGCCAGGGTGTCCCTGAGTACGGGGACCCCACTCATTCCCACCACACCGGCCCAGTCTGGAAGCAGTCCCGTGGATTTCCACTGAAAGAAAAGCCTCCTCTGGAACCGGGACCGTGTGACGTCACCAGAGACGAGGACGTTCCAGAGACGAGGACGCCTAGAGATTTGAGGAATGACTGATATTCTAGATCTGATTTGTATAGATCAGCCGATTTCGTTGTGCAGAAACTAGATTTGAAGACGGCCCGCCTCAGCCTTGTGATAAGTGATCCATCGTGATCGGTATTCCAACGTTCACGCTGCACAGCCCGCCGTTCTGGATACAGACTGGTTCTGAAGCGTGAACTGGTTCTTAAGCATGAACTGGTCTCTGAAGCGCCTCTAGATTAAAAAAACAAAAAGGTTTCTCAAACTCACCTTCCCAGTTATTTATGTTAGTTGGTAATCAGAGTCATTCTGAGAGAGACAGACAGAGAGAGAGAGAGAGAGAGAGAGAGAGACAGACAGAGAGAGAGAGAGGAAGGACAGGAGAGAGACAGAGAGAGAGAGACAGAGAGAGAGAGAGAGAGACAGAGAGCAAAGATTGAGACAGACAGAGAGAGACAGACAGACAGAGAGAGAGAGAGAGAGAGAGACAGACAGAGAGATAGACAGAGAGGAAGGGACAGAGAGACAGACAGAGAGAGAGAGACAGAGAGAGAGAGAGAGACAGAGAGCAACAGACAGACAGAGAGAGAGACAGGCAGAGAGAGAGAGAGAGAGACAGAATTGATCATCTAATTTAGTTATTCTCGTCTCCACAGATCGAACACCAGAGACACATTCAGCTGAAAGATTTCTCATTTGAAGAACCTGTGAACATTTGGGTTCTCTTCACGTCCTGAACGTCCTGCTTTTTTTCCAGATTATTATGTCGAAATCCAGAACACTCTGGAAGCTCTTTGCAGACGAGCAGGACAGCCAGTGAACCGAACCCTCTCCCCCCACCAGCAGATTATCAGTGGCCTCTGATTGGTTCCACCTTGTGAGCATCGGGGGAGGGTGCTGAGGTGTGATATTTTTGGGATTAACTCATTGGTTACCTGCGGTCAGCAAATCTTCCCACATTAATGCTGTGA